>JAODAL010003720.1:0-168418 GCA_025379985.1 Phyllomedusa bahiana
GCCATTTTGTGCCCAATCTATGGTATTAAAGGGGTCGTCTCACTACATTGATTCATCTTACCGCAGTCCTGTTTTCTTGGTTTCACTTTGAATTCAGGGGCGTGTTTACTGGCTTCCACTGGGCTGCAGGAGAAGCCAGGTATGAAGTTATAGCAACCAGTGCTGGCAGCCTATGAGGATAGATCAAACAGGTCTGTAGCTATAGCGACCTGAGGAACATATGCAGCCCATACAAGAGGGGATATCTCAGAGTAGGTAGGACACTGTTAATGGACATATATTGTAAAGTGACACGTTTTTGCAAGATCTTTAACATAAAAAACAATCCTTGTAGTGAGACAACCCCTTTAATAGATGCCACACTACTACATAATTGCTGCCATTTATTCTCATTTCAACCTACAGTGAACACTGTCCGCTGCAATCAACACAGAGTAAAGCAGATGACGTCTCATCGGGGCTCATATGTTTTTATGAACTCTAGTTCTGCTCATCTTTGCGTCTCAATGTGATATGTTTCTCGGACACTGATCACACAGGAGACGCCGACTCACAGAGGTTGTTCTTATCTTTTACTTTTAAATCAAGCAAGCTTAAGTGACAGACAGGAAGGAGCTGCATTAATAGATGAGGTGTCATGGCTGCTGCTGAAATCAGACCGAGAGAACACAGAGGTGTCTGGATATTTACCTCATTGATCATTTCAATCTCTCGGAAGGTCAGTCGATCCAGCCAGTCCACTTTCACCATGTGACCTTGCCGGTGAGCCTTGGTGAGCTGAAAGAACAAGCATTCCATTAACAGCGAATACATGAATTTATAGACATATTAACATATTAAAGGGAACCTGATTGAAAAATGTACCTCCCTCCTCGCCCCAAAACCTCGGCTAGATTGTGGTCTTTAGACCGGGATACATCGTTAACAGCCAGCTCCGAAACATCCAATGCATACAAAGGAAAATAAGGTGCCAGCCGGAACTGGCTTGTGACGACATATCCTGACCGGAGAGTTCTCCATCAAGACAGAAAGGGACCGGCCAGCATGACTATTCTGGAGAGCGTCCCCTCCAGGACTCAGCGGTGTCTGCATGTGATGCCTGCTAACGTTATATAATGCAGGAACAAATAACAGCTACAGGGAGACATTGGGAAACCAAAGCCCCTGCAGTATAAAACACAATGGAGGTTTAAGCGATGAAATATCTGGACAGGACCTCGGAAGGTTTAAAAGATACTGCACCAAAGAAAAACACTCAAAAATATGAATGGTATTCAGACATAAAAAACGGGGGTCATACTCTATACATAGGGGCAGTTTTATGTAGTTTTATTCTCATACATAGGGGGCAGTATTTAGTAGTTAATTTCTAATAGGGGCTTATTATAGTAGTTATATTCTACATAGGGGGCGTATTTATAGTTTTTCTTGTACAGAGAAGGCAGTATTATGTAGTTTTTCTTTACATGAGGGGGATATTTTTAATATTTTTCCCGTACATAAGGGGATATTTTGTAGTTTATTCGTACATAGGGGCATATTTTAGTAGTTTTATTTTTGACATAGGGGCGTATTATAGTAGTTATTTCTTGACTAGAGGGGCAGTATTAAGTAGTTATATTTTTGCACATAAGGGCAGTTTATAGTAGTTTATTCTTGCACATAGAGGGCATTTATAGTATTATATTCTTTCACATAGGGGGCAGTTATATTTGTTTATTTTCTACATAGGAGCAGTATTTAGAGTTTATTCTCATAATAGGGGGCAGTTTATAGTCGTTATATTTCAAAAATAGGGGGCTTTTTATAGTAGTTATATTCTTGTACATAGGGGCGTAATAGGAGTTATATTCCCAACACGGGCAATTATAATAGTATTTTTTGTCGAGCTGCTAACGTTATATAATGCAGGAACAAATAACAGCTACAGGGACACATTGGGAAACCAAAGCCCCTGCAGTATAAAGCAGCGATGGCAGGTTAAGCAGATGAAATATCTGGACAGGACCTCTGGAAGGTTTATAGATACTGACCACTAGAAACACTCAATATATGAATAGTATTCAGACATAAAAAGCGAGTCATACTCTCATACATAGGGGGCAGTATTATAGTAGTTATATTCTCATACATAGGGAGCAGTATTATAGTAGTTATATTCTCATACATAGGGGGCAGTATTATAGTAGTTATATTCTCATACATAGGGGGCAGTATTATAGTAGTTATATTCTTGTACAGAGAAGGCAGTATTATAGTAGTTATATTCTTGTACATGAGGGCAGTATTATAGTATTTATATTCCTGTACATAGAGGGCAGTATTATAGTAGTTATATTCCTGTACATAGGAGCAGTATTATAGTAGTTCTATTCTTGTACATAGGGGACAGTATTATAGTAGATATATTCTTGTACACAAGGGAGCAGTATTATAGTAGTTATATTCCTTTACACAGGGGCAGTATTATAATAGTTATCTTGCACATGGAACAGTATTATAGTAGTTATATTCTTGTACATAGAGGGCAGTATAATAGTAGTTAAATTCTTGTACATAAGGGGATGCAGTATTATAGTAGCTATTTCTTACACATGGACAGTATTATAGTAGTTATTTTGAATCTGGCACAGGAAGTATTATAGTAGTTATATTCTTGTACATAGAGGGCAGTATTATAGTAGTTATATTCTGGAATATAGGAGGCAATATTCTAGTAGTTATATTGTTGTAACTAGGGAGAGGTATTATAGTAGATATCCTCTTGCCTGTAGGAAGCATTATCATAAGAATTAAATTGTTGTTCTGCATTGCACAAGACAGCATGCCCAAAACCAGTGTTTCTCAACTCCAGTCCTCAAGACCCACCAACAGGTCATGTTTTCAGGATCTCCAACAGAATGCATGGACAATAATTACATCACCTCTACAATGCTGAGGAAATACTGAAAACTTGGCCTGTTGGTGGGTCTTGAGGACTGGAGTTGAGAAACACTGCTCTAAACGGAAACTTCGCACAGGGCAGTAGGGTGATGGGAAAAAAAAAGAGCAGAACTCTCCATCTCGTCTCACAATTCTTAATTATGGAAGCAAGTATTTGCCAAGGTTCTCCAACATATTATAAAGACTGCGTCTAAGATAGAACATTATTTTCACCCTGTTTATGCTTTGTGTTGATCAATCCCATGTCCTGTTGTCTTTTTTGTTTTCTACCTCAAACATTAAAAGCCTTCAAACTAAGTTAAATAACAAATGAAATGATCTTGATAGTGAAATGGTCATTGACATTTTGTTAGTTTATGATCACGCAGCAGTAGTAAGATTCAATTGAAATAATTAACTCGATATTCTACAGAATAAACATATATTAAAGTAAGTAGTCAGGCAAGAAATGCGAGGCGTCTCTCTACACGATAAAGTACATGCAAAAATAACCCAGATATTCTACAGCTCTTGGTATTGAATTATAGAAGATAAAAAGGGACACACGGCTTTCACAAGCCATACACACAATACACATCTCAGTACTGGTAAGCAGTGTTAATTTGCAAGAAGCATTATATTAATTAACTGCACACAAAAAATTACTTTATTTAAAAAAAAAATAATATTTATTATAATTTTATATTAAAAAGTAAGCATGATACCATTGATATTTACATAGGAGTCTAAAGAAATCAATTATCTTAATATAAAGATGACTGGTATATTCTCCTAACTTGCCTACTTTAATAAAAAAAAGTTGTATTTCGCCAAAAATAACAATTCTGGAGCATGTTCTGTCCCACTATCATTCCTCCTGGAAATAAACAAATGAACCAACAATTGGGAGGGACCCTACATGGCATGCCCGCACGTTATCACCGTCCGCTCTGACGGGATCTTTCCTCCAGGTAAGTAATGGTCCCAGAGGCAGGACCTGCATCAATCATGTGTCTATGGTATATGCAAAGAACACACACAATACATGTGTGAGAATTGAAGTAGCATATCTTTATAATGCTACTTTTTAAAAATAAGGTGGAGCTGCCATAAATATGCAGGCAGATATGGTGTATGTACAGAGCCTATATGGCAACACATGGAGTGACCAGTGTTACAGACCTGTTCCATGTGTCTCTACAGTACATGTGGCCCTAGACATTAATAAAGTAGGCGTTGAATTATTCTTCTCCATAGGGACGGACTTTTGAAAACAATTGGCACATTACTATGTGTACGGCCCCTAAGTATTTTTCCCAATAGCGTTACAACCTTATTTATGAGGCAGAAACGGAAAAAAAAGTTTTTTTTCTTGAGATTGGCTTTAAGGGCATGTTCACACGGCGGTTTTGGCCGCGGTTTTGGCCGCGGGTTTGGCCGCGCCTCTCGTCGCGTTTGCCGACGTGGGTTTGCGGAGCAGTCGCTGGCCGTGGTCTCGGCGCAGGTGGGGCGTGGTTTGGGGCGCGGCTTGCGCCGAGGGTTTGCCCCCATGCAAACTAATAGCAGGAGGAAAACCGCGCCGCGAGTCGCGGCCCAGCCGCGCACCACCGGTGGCAGCACCGCGCGGCCGCCGCGCAGAGCACTCCCTGTCAAGAATTGACAGGAGAGTTCTCCACACGCGCGGGTTTGGCCGCGGCCCCGAAGCCACGGCCAAACCCGGGGAGTGTGAATATTAACGCGGTTTCCCACAGGAAACCAGGTTAATAAACTGGGCGCTATTTGGGCACGGTTTTGGCCACGGAAACCGCGTCACTAACCCGCGGCCAAAACCGCGCCCCGTTCCGCCATGTGACCATGCCCTAACCCCGTAACGCTGCAGCCAGTTTTGACCTCCCTGACAGAGCCTCACTTTTTTAAATCTGACACTTTATGTGGGAATAGCTTTTTGACACTTTTACCTATCCATGTGATTCACAGAATGTTTACTCCTGACGCACTGTGTTTTAAGATAGTAAAAAATCTGCGTCCATACAATTGTTGTTTATATGTGAAAAAAATGACATATTGTGAAAAGTTTGAAAAAATTTCTGCATATAAAACAAAGATAGTTTATAACTTTACTTTACTATACCATTTCTCTACTGTAAGTTGGCATCATTTTTTAAATGTCTTTTTTTTACGACAGTAGGGGGCTTAGAAATGTAGTAGTAATTTTTCCCATTTTCAAGAAAATTTGCAATATAGATTTTTTTTTTAGGGACCAGTCCAGTTCTGATGTGGCTTTGGGGGGCCTGTATGTTAGATACCCCATAAATGACTCAATCCAAGAAACAACACCCCTTAAAGTATTTAAAACAGTGTTTATGAAGTTTGTGAACCCATTAGGTATTTCCAAGAAATTAAAGCAAAGTTGAGGTGGAATTTCAATATTTCACTTTTTTTTTTTCTTTTTGCAGATTTTCCATTATTCACTGGAACATGGTAGATGTGACAAGGAAAGTGAAACTCGATGTCAATTCCCCAGATTCTGCTTTTTTTTAGAGCTATCCAATGTGGCCCTGGGCCCACTATTTGGTCAGCCAAACCCCCAGGTAGGAGGAGCACACCCGGACCTTGGGGGTTTATTTCAATTTTTTTTTTTTAGGCACCATTTCGGTTTGCGGGACACTCTAAGGTGCAAAACCCCCCATATTTGGAAAAATACACCCATTAGAAAAATTTTCCAGGGGTGTAGTGAGTAATCAAAAACCACTTGTTTCACTAATTTTTTTAGCATTAGGCTGTGAAAAAAAAAATTCCAACATTTTTAATTTTGCTAAAAATGTTTAATTTTTACAAGGAATTGTGGGGAAAAAAAGGACCCCAAAATTTGTTACCCAATTTCTTCCAAGTTCGGGAATACCCCTTTTGTGGGTGTAAATGATTTTTTGGGCGCTGACAGGGGCGTTTTTAAAAAGGAGGGGGGGCGCTATTTTTGGGTTTTGGGAAAGCAGATTTTGGTGGGTGTATTTTGCATTTTCAAAACCCCCAAATACCGAACAGGGAAACCTTCCAGAAGTCACCACACTTGGGTTCAACACCCCAATGGATCTCATCTAGGGGGTTTTTGTGCATTTTGGGCGCAAAGGGTGTTCCCTAGTGTTTCAGCATTTTGGGCCCTGAAAAGGAGGGGAAAAAAAATTCCGCCAGGTATTTTGAGCTTTATTTTTACAGCGTTCGCCGTGCGGCATAAGTGACAGGATGACTTTATCATAAGAGTCGGTACAATTGCAATGATAGAAATTTTAAACTGACGTTTTAATTGGTACCACTTTGGGTACTGATGGTGCCAGAGGGAGCTTCCTCTCTATCTTTTCCTTGGCTGCCATGGTCACATTTGACTGTGGCAACTAAAGGGTTAATCGCCCACAACCGGCGTAAACTCCAGGCTCGCCCGATGATAAAAGGAGTTGTATCGTTTGAACTGTTCGTGTTCTTCAGCTAATTCTCTGAGGTTGAATTAGAAATTCAGGGGTGAGTCTCTCTTCTCAGCAGGCGTGTCTCTCCTCCCAGGAGGCATGTCTCTCTTCTCAGCAGGCAGGTCTCTCCTCCCAGGAGGCGTGTCTCTCCTCCCAGGAGGCATGTCTCTCTTCTCAGCAGGCGTGTCTCTCCTCCCAGGAGGCGTGTCTCTCTTCTCAGCAGGCGTGTCTTTCCTCACTGAAGACCTGTGACAGCATTCTGGGTGAGGCAGTAGAAGCAGAAGGATGTCTGGAGAGAAGAGATCTGCAGCCTCCTGCATACTTCTCATGTGTCTGCAGAGGATAGCTTTACAGCCTCCTGCATGCTTCTCATGTGTCTGCAGAGCTCCTTGCGGTACTATATGCAGTTATACACGCAGCCTAAACTGATGAGACATGTGAGGAGTGTACACGGCTCCCCACCCCTTCCCCTCTGTTACCAGGCTGCAGTCTGTGTTACTGTTTTATATCGAGGAATACATACTGCCCTCCCCCTCCTCCTCTCCCCCTGGAGACACTATAACGCTGTATTATATGAGGTGAACTGTGACTTAAACAGCTAGTAATTGCCCAGATAATTCACCCTAGAGCTGGGAGATCAGTATACAGCCAGCAGCCCTAGGTTTCACTATCGATTTTAAAAGCTCAGAGGGGAGAAAACACAGTGTGCAGGCAGCCAATCACAGAGAAGGGGGCGTGGCCAGGGAGTTTCCTGTCTGGGGGCGAATCCCAACAGGCTGAATGAAATTTCAGCTAGTCAATCACAGTGCGGGGGGCATGTCTAGGTGGCAGGATCCGGCCAGGGGGCGTGTCACGACCAGCAGCAGAAACAGAATACAGATTTACAGAAAGCTCATATCTGCTAAACCAAGTGACTGAAGTAAGGCAACCCAATTACAAAAGTGCTTATTTTTACTGTCTCCATAATCTGAGACATGATCTTTGTAGCGATAAAACCCCTTACCGACCTATGACGTATAAGTACGTCATAGCGCCGGTAAGCGCCGCAATCCCGTTTCACAGCCGCCGGGTGTTGCAGTTAATTGCAGCTAACACCCGGCAGTTTCAGCGCAGGCGGGCGGCGTCACCCGTCTATGCTTTTTAACCCATCAGACGCTGCGGATTCAAGCCAACCCCCCCCCCCCCCTTCACACCCACATGTTCATGCTCCCCCCGAAAACCGGGCAGAACATGAACATGTTCTAAGTTTTTAGGAACGCCGGCGGTGTCAAAAATCGTCTGGCAGCAAATCCGTGCAGTGTGACCTGCTGCGCAGATTTTCTATTTAAATAATGTAAAGGTTGACAGTCAGTTTACAGACTGTTTTCAAATTGTATAAACCGTCCGTTAAAACCGACTGAAAATCCTGTCGTGGGGACGGGCCCTAATGGTTCCATAAATTCCATGTCTGCACGTAAGCGCTGCTGTTGCCTTGTCATGTTTCTCTGCCTTGCAGCGTGCGCAGTGTATTTGTTTTATTACAATTTGGGTGCGCTCGCTAACTTTGTCTTTTTTTCCTATGGGTTCACTCTGTAGAGGACACACGCTGTAGAGGACACATTGGCCAGCTCCGCTTCTGTTGTCACAATGTTTTGGAAGGAAAAAATAGGCATGTGCGACTGTTAAGGCTATAGGAGCTAGATAAGAGCAAATTAATCTTTAATACAGAACCAAGGTGCAGCAGATTCCCCGGTAATTCTTGTAAAGGAGGAAAAAAACACCAAAAAATAGAGTAGCCTCTTCTTTTTCCTAAAATTTAGCTGCATGACCCAAAAGGGAAATGTCGGCATCACCCATCATGTATCTGCTAAGAAGCCAACTGCACTCAAACAGCAAATCACTGCAATCTGATGGCAACCATGTCCGTGACCCGAAAGCAGCAAGGCCACCGCATTACCCAGTACCTGCCGAGAACACGAGTACTTACTTCCTCCACTCGCTCCGTACCAGACTCCTGCATTAAAGAGAGGTCATGAACGAATGAGAATCATTGCAACCACAGCGTTCGCCATTTGCTTCTTGTCCTCTGATGGACAATAACGGCTACAGACACCGAAAACATGGATTCTTTTTCTTTTCTGAGGTTACCTTGAGTGTAAAGCTGTGTTCCCTCTATATTAATCACCTATCTATTGGGTAGATGGTAAATGTACATCACTGGATACACAGATACAACATAGCTTTACATTAGAATATAACATGAGAAAATACTCTTTAGGCACAATTTAAAAAGAAAGAGAAAGGGACACCCTCACCAATAAAAAGGAGCTCTGTGATATATAGGGTTATATGATGGGAGAGAGAAGCTGAGTCTGTGATATATAGGGTTCATATGATAGAGGATGGAGAAGCTTAGCTCTGTGTTATATAGGGTTATATGATAGAGGGAGAGAAGCTGAGCTTATGTGATTTATTAGGGTTATATGATAGAGGGAGAGAAGCTGAGCTATGTGATATATAGGGTTATATATGTAGAGGAGAGAAGCTGAGCTATGTGATTAATATAGGGTTTATATGATCGAGGAGAAAAAAGCTGAGCTCTGTGATATATAGGGTTATATGATGAGAGGAGAAGAAGCTGAGCTCTGTGTAGTTATAGGGTTATATGTATTGAGGTGAGGAGCTGAGCTCTGTGATATATAGGGTGTTATATGATAGAGGAGAGGAGCTCGAGCTCGTGTGTATATAGGTGATATATGATAGGAGGAGAGGAGCTGAGCTCTTGTGATATGGTAGGGGTATAATAGAGGGAGAGAAGCTGAGCTCTGTGATATATAGGATTATATGATAGAGGAGAGAAGCTGAGCTCTGTGATATGTAGGGGTATATAATAGAGGGAGAGAAGCTGAGATCTGTGATATTAGGATTATATTGATAGGAGGAGAGAAGCTGAGCTCTGTGATATGTAGGGGTATATAATAGAGGGAGAGAAGCTGAGCTCTGTGATATGTAGGGGTATATAATAGAGGGAGAGAAGCTGAGCTCTGTGATATATAGGGTTATATGATAGAAGAGAGAAGCTGAGCTCTGTGATATATAGGGTTATATGATAGAGGGGAGGAGCTGAGCTCTGTGATATATATAGGGTTATATGATAGAGGAGAGAAGCTGACCTCTGTGATATATAGGGTTATATGATAGAGGGGAGGAGCAGAGCTCTGTGATATATATAGGGTTATATGATAGAGGGAGAGAAGCTGAGCTCTGTGATATATATGGTTATATGATAGAGGAGAGAAGCTGAGCTCTGTGATATATAGGGTTATAATGATAGAGGAGAGAAGCTGAGCTTTGTGATATATATGGTTATATGATAGAGGAGAGAAGCTGAGCTCTGTGATGTTATAATAGAGGAAGAGAAGCTGTCCATCATATGTGAGCAGGATAAGCAGGAATGATAGAGGGTATGTTCACACTATGTACTGGGGCGTGTACTGTATGAGACACAGTACGCCGTGTATTTTGGAAGCACGCGCTGGTCAGCGCGTACTTCCAAGGACAGGTGGGGGCCCCGGCTGGCCCAACTTAATTCTATTATCATCGCGTAAGCGCCGCAAAGAAGTGACCTGTCACTTCTCTCCGCCAACGTACAATATGATTGTATTGTATGCTGGGGCAGATGAGGCGTAATTCATAATTATCTATGAGAGCTATGAATTACCATAATTGCGGCGCACATTTGGCCCGTATTAGAGTGCAAATACACGACGAAATGCACGCCGCAATTACGCCGTGTTAACATACCCTTACTGTCTCTTACAGAGTCCGGTCAGTATTTTGATTGTTTTTTACTCAGAAATCCTGCTATAACTCATACAACCCTATGTCACACAGAGCTTAGCTTCTCTCGCTCTATCATATCCTGCTCACAGATAGCGTAACACAAACCACCAGACAGGTTCCCTTTAATGAAATAAATTACCTAAGTGAATAAATAGATGTACCAAAAAAAATAAATAAATAAGAGACGAGAATAGTCTCACTCTATAATAAGACTAATCCAATTCCCAAAGACAGAAAATAATAATGAAAAAATAATAATACAGCAGCCCAAGTGGCACTAAAACCCACGCCAACATTAACTCTTTAAAGACAGTTTGAACCTCTAGGACAGAGACCCATTTTTTTCAAATCCTATGTTACTTCATTTAGGAGTAACTTTGAAAGTTTTAACCAATCATGGAATTTTCGAGACTGTATAACCAAGACACATTGTGCTTTAGGTTAGTAATACATTTGTTCAGTACAGTCATCGCTTAATTCTGAAAAATATCAAAATATCATGAAAATTTTGAAAAAAAAAGTGACATTTTCAAAGTTCAGAAAATTTATGCGTGTAAGAAAATGGTATCATATGAATTAATTTATAAAAACAAGCATTTACCACAGTCTACTTTAAGTTGGACATAAACAGGTCTTATAAATTAAGGAACAATTTTTCAAGAAAATTTGCAACACTTTTTTTGTAATCAGTCCACTTCTGATGTGGCTTTGAGAATCCCGTGTCTTAGACGCCCCCCCCATAAATCACTCCATGTAAAAAAACCAAATCCCTCAAAATATTTTAAACAGGAAGTCTATTAACCCTCTGGGTGTTTCACATGAATTAAAGTTGTTTTCTCACTGCAATGATTAGCTTTAAACATATAGGCAAACGTACATAAAGATTATTTCTAAATACAATGCTGTTCTGATTTTTGCTTGGTTTGAGAGATAAAGGAGATTTTATCTCCTGTTTTGTTGTACATAAGCTTTCCCTAGGTTATCGACCACCTCTCTCTTCTCTCACTGCTCCAGCTGCCCTGTCCAACTATGGTATCATCACTCCCTGCAGTGTTTAAACAGTAAAACAAGAGCAATGTCCTTATAGGAAGATTAAACTAGAAATATCGGACCTAAATGCCATCACTGCTATAGAACTACCCACAACCTGATCAGGAAGTGCGAGTCCGAAACTGCCTGTGGCTCTGTAAAACAGCAAGTTGAAACACCCATTAAAGCAAGTTGAGGTAAAATTTCACTTTTTTTTTTCCAGATTCCTTGTTAATATCAGTAGATGGGAAATGCAACTCAATATTGATTTTCCCCCAATTCTGCCATTTTTAGAAGTATCTTATGTGTGTCCCTAGTGCACGATTTGACTCAACGACAAGCCTCAGAATAGGAGGAGCACCTACTGAATTTTGGGGCCTAATTTTTATTAAGGTTTTTTTTGGGGAATTATTACAGGTTTGCTGACACACTAAGGTGCTAAAACTTGATAAACATCCCTAAAATGATCATTTTTTGGAAACTATACCCCTTAAAGGGGATTTGCCAAGACGCACTTACCTAGCTTCTGTCAGCATGATTTGTATACATCCTGCTTTTGTGCTGAGTCATGAAGCTGCAGGGGAGAGGAGGGAGGGGGGCGTGTGAGGAGTGAGGAATCCAAGGGAGCGTCTCAAAACTTAACTGAAATAATAAACAGTACAAGAGTGGATTCTCAATACAGCAAGACAGCCTCAGACTGCACTGTTTACCCGGTGCCTTAAAAGCTCATTCATTTTGCCTGTCATCAGATAAGAAGTGATTCACGCAAGCGCGGCCTGTCAGCTCCTGGGTCGTGACTAGGGAAAGCTTTGAGGTAACTAAGGAGGATTGAGAAATGCTGTACCTCTCAGAGGCTTCACTTTTTGTAATCACATATATTTAGAAAAGTGATTAAATACCCATTTTGGAGGTTCCCACGTCAACATTACATGGTGGCAAAACCCCTTTAAAGGTGTTTTCTGAGAGTTGAAAAAGATTGTTTGTCTGTCGAGGCAGGATGAAAAAAAGAAGAAAAGGATCAGTCACCTCTCGGACGCTCCCATTTCTGTTGCAGCAGCCGTCCAGTTCACCCCGGCTGTAGCGGTGAACGTTCATTGTTCACTTCACAGGTGCAGCCAATTACAGGCCACAGCGGTCACGTTTTGTTTTTCCTTATACCCCGACAGACAAACCTGCCTTTTCAAACCTCTAAGCAATATATCCAGGGGTGTAGTAAGAATACTGACTCCATAGGTGCTTCACAGATTATTTTTTTTTACTGTTGGCCCGCAAAAAATATTTTTTTTTTCATAATAATATGAAGCTATAGGTGCATTTTTTTTAATTTCAAAGTCAATGCTGGAGTAAAGCACCCCAAAATTTGTCATGCAATTATTTCCAAGTACTGCGATACCCTATATGTGGGTGTAAACTGCTATTTAGGTGCAGCAATTGCAAAGTATCAATACAGATGGAACCTTTCAGAAATGACTCCATTTTTGGAATCAACACCCTCGAAACCCTCATAAAGGGGGTGTAGTGGCATTTTGAGCCCTGAGTAAAAACTGGAAAAAAAATTGCCTTTTTATACGTTTTCTTGTTTCACTTTTTAATGTCCGGGCGGTAAAATAAAAGGAAAAAACTTTACTTTGCGGTCAATAAAATATCAGTTTTTTTACAGTTTTATGTTTTACTAATTTTTAAAACAAAATCATTTTTGTCATACTCTGACGCCAGCCTTTTTATTTTTCTGTATACAGAGCTGTGTAGGGGCGTGTTTTTTGCGGGAGTTGACTATTTCATTCTTACCACTTTGGGAGACACTTGACTTTATGGCAGAATGAAGAACACACAGCAATCCTGGTAGTTTTTTATTTTTTACAGCGCTTACTGGGCAGTATATATTACATTAGTTTTACTATGCGAGTTTATACAATTACAACAATACCCAATTTATATCTTTTATTATGTTGTAGCACTTTAAAAACAACGTATTCCGATAGCCATAACTTTTTGTGGGATTTCATTTTTACTGTGTGGCTTACATTTTTTGATTGTTGCTTTTTATTCCATTTAACGTGCAGCAGGTAGAACAAAAATCGGAATTCTGCCATTTTGTATTTATCGTACACTGTTTATCGTATGGGTTAGATAACATGACGGTTTTATAGTCCAGGTCGTTACACATGTATCGATTCCAAATATGTGTACTTTTTTTATATTTTTTGGGGGGGGCAACTGGCACTTAAAATAGGGAGAGGGCGGTGAGTGTGTTTTACTTTTTGTTAATTTTTTTTTTTTTCTACTTTTTCCCCATAGAGGACTAGACTCAGCGGTTACTTGATCTCTGGTATAATGCAGTGCAATACATGTCTGAACTACACTGTATCATAGTGCTGTCAATTAATGTGCTGTATTATCATGCTGTCAATCACCCTCGGGCACAGGTGTGAGTGATGACGTCACAGACAATGGGGAAGCCTTGTTTGTGACGGGGTATTGTCATGGAGACCACTACACCCCGCAATCGTGCGGGGGGGTACCAAAGGAGACAGAGGGAGTCCCCTTCCTCTGTCACTCCCCTTAAATGCACGACGGTCGCAACTGACTGCGGCTGGAGTAAAATTCGATCCCAGACGATAGTGAAGGTCACCAGCTCTTACATACAACGTTCCCCCAAATCTGCAGGCTCGGCTTGTGAGCCCGTATAATGTCCTGGACGAACCCATATGTCCATTTGTGTGAACCCCTTTTGTGAAAAGGACAAATGGGTACGCCTAATGTTATTAAAGGGTTAAAGTAAGGAAACATTTAAATTGCAGTAAACTGGAGGTTTTCAGTGCACAAATTGATCAATTATGATGATGTAAAAAAGACAGAAAACTCCTAACAATAATCGACATGCGGACTTATTTTTCAGGGTTTTTTGTGCATTTGGAAGATTGGGTGCCGCCTCTCTGGCATTTGCACTCCACCCATCTTGCCTTAGGGTGCTGTCACACGGTGTGTTTTTGGTGCGTTTTTGATGCACTTTTTCAATGCGTTTTTTGTGCAGGAAGGCACAGCAATTAATGCTGTACATTGCTGCACAAAAATCGCGGTAAATATGCAGTAAAATCGTGGTAATTGCTGCGATTTTTGTGCAGCAATGTACAGCATTAATTGCTGTGCCTTCCTGCACAAAAAAATTTATTGAAAAAACTCATAAAAAACGCACCAAAAACGCACCGTGTGAGAGCACCCTTAGATCCATAAAATTAGTGTTAATTGGAGTCCATTGCCTTGTTAATATGGATGCTTAGAGAGACAAAGCTATAGTTAGGGACCTGCCTGATGAGGTTACTTTGACATAATACGTGGACATACACAACTTAATCGATTTGTGCACTAAAATCCTACATTTTATTCCTATAGAAAAGCCAGTAGTAATACAATTTAAATGCTTCGTGTAATGAATGACAGTATGGGCTTCAGTGCCAGCTGGCGCTGTTGTATTTTCTTGTATATATAGGAGTCTGTATTACTGCAGCAACGCCTGGCGCCAGTGTCTATGGCAGATGTCACAATGAATGTGCTGGCTGATTTTTTAAGCCTACCTACCCTACAGATAGTGGAGAAATTGCCCAGATAAGGGCGACCCCAGGCAGAAACTTAGGTCAGTCACGCACTGGTGTAGCACAAACTCCTAAGCAGCAAAACAGTAAGACATTTTTACTGAAGCCAATCAAGAAAGTTGTTTTATTATACATTTAGAAAGCAAATAAACAATACAGGCCTTAGTGTATGTTCACACGGCGTTTGTGAAAGACGTGAACACGTATTTAACAATGTTCCATTCAGTTTTCATAGATTTCAATGAAAAAGACGTATCAGATGATACGTGTTTTACATGTTATTATTTTGTGTTTTATTGATCTGCCACTTCTTGATCAATTTTACGCATTTAAAAGCCAAAAGAAACAATAAAGGTACGTTTCTGCAGTCCAGAAAACGTATCCAAATACATACTACACTTTGTGTAAAAACGTATTCACCACGCCATGTGCACATACTTAAAAGGCGAAGATATCCATAGGCTTCAGAGGGCTCTCCAACCGGTAATAAATGTCCAACTGATCTCACTAAATTGTTTTCCTATGCAAAAGAATGTAAGTGCCCACACAAGCATAATCTTCTGAATAGTAATATAGCTTAAAGGGGTTTTCTCATCACAGGCTCTCGCAGACATGAGCTGTTTCTGTCTCTTAAAGTTTCAAATCCAGGGGCAGGTCTCTCCTCCCAGTAGGCGTGTCTTCCCTCACTGAAGACTGGCGACATCATCATTCTGCGAGCAATAGAAGGGAGAGGATGTCACAGCTCTGCAGACCTCCTGAAATGGTCAATTCTCATGTCTGCAGAGCTGTCACCTCCCTCCACGAGCTCCTTGTAACCAGAACACCTGCACTGGTGTAAATAGTTATACGCACAGCCTGAAACGATGAAACAAATGTGAGAAATACACTCTGCTCCCCCCCTCTGTTATCAGGTATAGGGGAACAGACTGTATAAGGCTGTTTTATATGGTGGGAGAGAGTGAGTGTAGCAGCTACAGACTCAGTGATTGCCCAGAGCTGGGAGATGAGCATAGAGAAGCTCAGAAAGTCTTTATTATACAGAAACAGCCATCACAGAAAGCTGTTTCACTTTCATTTTACACAGCTCAGAGGAGAGTAAGCACAGAGTGCAGGCAGCCAATCACAGCACCGGGAGGAGGGGTGTCCCGATCATGGGTGTGTCCCAACAGGGCTGAACAAAATATCAGTCAGCCAATCACAGCAAGGAGGGCGTGGCCCAACCTCAGGCTGCTGATTTAACTCTAGACACACTCAGATTAGCTCATATCTGCTATAGTAAATGATTTAGGTAATGCAAACTAATTGCAAAAGTACTTATTTTTATTGTCCCTATTATTACAGATATGATCTTTGTAGCGAGAAAATCCCTTTAAGGATATGCCACCCTATGAACCGATGCGTACACCAAACACGCCTAGTCACTTGAATTGGGCTTTCCGGAATTACCAGACATAGCCACAAGGCCTACACCACAATATCTGTAATGAGGTTGCAAGCCCTTTGTTGTGCTGATTGACCATCATAAGAAAAATGAGCGTCTATCAGGGTTGAAGTCCCAAAAGCATCATCAGCAAGGTTGCCCTAACTGAACGATTCCTGACTCCTGCCTTCAGAGACCAATTAATAAGGACTCAGACCCTTTTAAGCCAAATAACTGAACTTTAATGAGGTTTTTTAACCGTTTTATGCTGGGGCCCAAAAAAACTGTCACTTTTAAATCTGGAAAGAAGACTAGGAGAACATTTTGTCACTAGGAGCTATTATATCACCCATCCACCCCTCTGCCCTTGGTGCGTTAAATCTTCTCAGATAACCTGCGGCCGTAAAATGAAGCCTTTAATTAGGTTTTTTTTAAGTGAAGGTAGCCCGGCCTTTTATAAAATGCTGCTATTCCATGAAAACAAAGGCCGTGTTTATTGGTGTCGTAAATCAGCAGAGAGGATGGCGGACATATTCATTGGCCGGGAGCCGTTCCCATCTGCGCTCAAAGTTCCAAAAAAAAAAAAATCATGCTTTTTATACAAAGATACAAAAAAGAGCGATTTTTATATTTATTTTATAATAATATTTTATATTACACTAAACCCTTTTTAAAACGGAGAAAGGCCCATGGGGGCGACATGGGAAAATAAAGTGAAGAGCAAATTTTAAACCAAGGAATGGGCTTTTAAAAGTCATGACCAACTGGAAGGGTCTTTACATAAGTGACACGTGGGGATTTGTTTCAGAGTTCCTGTTAAAGCTTCACATCCCATTATGGTAACACATTTGGAGTATGCAGCAAGAAAGTATGCATGTGTCAGAAAGAAGGGGTAAACATGGAAAAACATTTAGAGGTAATTCAAGGAAACCCAAGGGACATCCTTTACTTTTTTCATGGGGGAAGATTGAACAGGCCTTAAAAATTAACCATATTTAATGGTTGATCGTTCTGTCCCTATTGTGCAAACCCCTATTTTTAAAGGAACCTGCTATTGTTGACGTAGTGGTTCCAAGGATATGGTTTACAGCTGATTTAAAAAGGGGTTTTGCCATGAAGCAAAATCCCCCCCTTAAGGCCCGCTTGTAGTTGGCTTGACCCCCCGGAACAGGGAGAGGGCCACTCTTAGTTATATAGGGAAATCCCCCTAGACAGTGGGGAGGGGTGCAAGTGCGTTCCTCTCCCCCTTCTTTACACTGTCTGGAAGGACTACAATGGCCTCCAAAGGGGTTTTGCTTTGGGGCAAAACCCCTTTTAAAAATGTTTTTCTCGCTAAAAGATTACCTTTCAGGTGTGGGAATGGTAAAAGAAGACTTTTTCTTAATTCAAAGTCTTTTGCTTTTCCCTTTATCTGGATAAGAGGTTTCATCTGCTTGAGTGCATCCCGGTTTCTTGGTTAAGTCCTTCTCCCCCTTTTTAGCAGGGAGTGATGTCACCACAGGACACCTGCAGCTTGAGAACAGTGTGTTATTTCTAACAAAGGAGAGGAATTACTTTAGACTGTTTACTTTGAGCTCTAAAGCTTTCTGCACTACAATTTCATCTCCTGCATTCATTTTTCAGTGCAATTAGTAAGAGCTCGGTTAATGTCGGAGCTGTTATACTTAATGGCTATAAATATTGACTAATTACTGCTCTAAAGGACGCATGAATACTGAAGCACACATGGTGACAGTTAAATCCCATTAAGGCTCTGATGTTCATATTATTTCTATTGGTAGATATATCTATTCGCTTACAGTGATGGTAAATTGCTTTTCTAAACCTTCATATTTCAATTGGGTGTAGGCATACTTGTTCTGTTACAGGGAATGGGGTTGATAAGGCTAAGATGTGTTTCACACGGTATTGTATTGGCAAGGGAGCTAACTTACGCCCCGCCAATGACGCAGTTGTGATATCAGGGTGCGGGGATTGGGGTTGCCCCCTTGGCGTTGGGAGCGGCGCGGGAAGGATCATGAGCAGGTGGGGCCGGCACTTCGCCGGTGCCCATAGACTTGAAATTGCCGAGCGGGCGCGTTTACGCGCTAGTAATTCATAATGTCAGATTAATACTCCCCGCCCGGCGGGCTTCGCCGAGCGGGGAGGGGGCAGCGGAGTAGGGAACAGTAATCCATTGTTCTACTATGAGACTGTGAGTACCGCGATTAATGATTTGGGCAGTTTTCGGCCCGTAATTTGGCAGCACTTCGCCGTCGTAATACCGGAATACCCGAAATACGTCCATTTTAAGGCCGTGTTGAAAATGAAATTATGGCTGGTTCTCAAAGTCCGTATTTCTTGGTTCAATTCTAAAGATTGATCTAGCTAGCTTGTGATCTGGGTTCTCCTGGTTTGTGTCTTTTTTTTTTTCAGGAGTATTTGTAACGCTCAAACACCAGGAAGAGAGCTCACCACATAACACAAAGAAGATTTAAAGCTTGTCTTAGGATACATTTTTCTCTCTGTAGGCTTGTAATCCTTGAAAATTTGGCCTTAAATATACTGCTTCGAAATAAGACAGCAAAAAATAGGCACTTATATCGAAAGCCAGTCTTAGGGCTCTATACCCAACTCACGGGCACAGGACAAATTATCCGGATTCGAGGTTTGTTTTGAGAGAATCAAAACGGTTCTCTCGTCCTGTGCCCATGAACACTGTACGGCGGGCGGCGGCTTGTCTCCTTGTTGATTAGCGGGGGGTAGAAAGACCTACTCATTCACATTGTCCAATGTCATAAAAACGGTCTCGAAAACCGCGCGACGAAAAAAATGATAAACTAAACCATGTTTTTGGGCCGTGGCGACGGTTTGAAAAAACCGCTGGGCGGAAAATACACAATTCAAGGGGTTGTCCAGAGTATACGGGGCCCCATGGTTAAGAAGTGTGCGGCCGCGTCTTTTTTCAGACGGTATGCCCAAATACCACAAACCGTCTGAGAAATAAACCGCATTGGTCCTGCAAACCGCTGGCGAGTGGGGGACATGCCCCTCTACCTGTGAAAACCCCTTTCTAGACCAGAAGCTATTTTATTGTGGATGTAGTTTCCTCCCACTATGGCTACAGCCTCTGGTTTAAGGTTGTGTCTGCAATGTTCACATCCCTTGCTAAACAGTACTCCTCCCATTGTTATGAAAAAAACAAAAAAAACACTTTCCTGTGGACACCATATACTATCATATAGTTACGGAGCTTGGTTAGTGGCTACTTTTGTGATCTGATCCATAAAATAAAAAAGTTAGGAAATGCAATGAAATTGGCCCCATTGCTTTGTGCTGTTCATCATTGTCAGATTTGCGACCACTGTGCCACAGACACATGGAGATGGCATCCTCACGTGTCCTCTGTGTACTGCACGCTCGCAGTTAAGTGCTACAACTGCTGCGTTAGGTTGATTTTCGGATGTGAGCAATGTCAGGTTGTGACGTTGCTATCTTCTTATCGCCGTATACCTGCATGTTCCATGTATTGTGCTGCTTCCTTTCCCTACCACCTCTGAGTAGCTGTGCAAGATGGGATTCAGGGAAGAAAATTTGGTTCCGATGTCTCCTTAGAGATATATATACCATACCCAATGTATAAATTATCCAGAACTGGCCAAACCTAAGACGCTTCTACACTGCTGGCAAGAAGAAAGAAATCAGGATGTAACTACACACAGAGCTTGTTTGCAGTCTGTAATCATGAGTCTGCCTAGGAGCTGTATAGACAAACAGTAGATTTGTAAATCCTTTCCCAACAAAAATTGACATTTAATAAATCACGTACGAGAAAAGACAATACATATAAATCCGTTTTGAATCTCCACTGGAGCCCAGTAAATTAAACTGAAAAGCCAGGCTCCCTCCTGTAGCGGCCAACAGTTCAGAGTGAAGAAACCTTGGATCCTGGCTTATATCCCCCCAGATGCCACAGAGTGTCCGTGCGTCTCAAATTAGCGGGCGACGCGTTTACACAGAACAGAGACAAAATACCGGTCAGAAATGCGGACCGAACCAGGTATTTGTCTATGTTGATAGGCGCTGTGTGACAATCGGAACACAAGGCGGGGACGACAGCATTTTGTTACTCCTCCTGCGGTTCTGAGGATCAGGCGCCCTCGCCCCACTCCTTTTGTGCCCGATATTTATGTTCATTGTCAACCGCCACGAAAGAAATCGGCTGAAGAGCCATTGATCATGTTGTTCTACGGTTTTTCGGGACAGCCGCGAGGGTTCCTCTAAATAGCCGTCCATCGGAAATACGGCATTGGGGATTCATTGCCACAGTTTTTCCATATGACAATCTGAGGTAAAAGGTGACATCCCGGTTTACAGACAGATTTCAAACCGAAAACAACCATCTATAAAGCCGGTTGTGATAAAGCTCAGTCCGTGGGGACATGGCCCTTTAAAGTGATTAACAAAGAGAACTGATGAGGCTTTATCTGATTAACCCCTTCATACTGCCCAGTGCCAAGGAGTTTTCATGGCAGCCAGTGGCCGGTTGAAAGCTCCCAAATCTGCCATCTTTGTACTCATTAGACTGACATGCATAATACACTGCAGTACACAAGTACTTTAAAGTATTATATTAGCAATAAAGTGATTGTATGGTTAAGTGATACCGCTTGTAGTCTGGACTAACATTTTGTATAAAGTTAAACATAAAGTTGTTATACGTACTAAGAAAAAAAAAAATCACAAATAATACATGATAAGTTATGTCCAAAATTATTTGAAAATATACTTTGTATTATTTGGTAGTGCTGCAAAAATGATTACCTGTGCTTTAAAACTAATATGCTCTTTGCCCAATGTGGTTAAAAGTATGACAAAACAATAGAAACAAAACTATTCGTGCTTTCATTATAAAAAAAAAAAATAATATATCCCAAGAAAGCAGTAATAAATACTGAAGCTCGATCCGCAAAAAAGAAGCCCTCACACAGCTCAGGTGATAGAAATAAGAAGTTACAATACCTAGAACATTATGTTCTTATTGTTAACACATAGTAAAGCACAAAACTATACATATTTGGTATCACTATAATTACACTGACCTACAAAATAAAGGTGATATGTAATGGCTGCTAAACCGTAACACAAAAGTCAAGGGTAGAAAATTGATCAAAAAATGATATCTACTTCCTAATAGTGACATTAAAAAATACAACTCCCCCACAAAACAAAAAAAAGCCTGACATACAGATATGTCAATTGGGTGGGGGTGGGGAGCACCTTACCTTTTAAAGGGTGTTGTCCAGATATAGGATTGCTTTTTATGTAGAAGATTCTTTTGCACAAGAGAAAAGACGCCAACTTTGACAATTATTACCATTAACCATGTCCTACCTTTCCTATATATCCCCCTCTTGTATGTGTGCTTTGCAATAGCTCCTCAGGTCTCTATAGCACAGACCTGTTTGTTCTCTCCTGATAAGGTGCCAATACTGGTTGCTATAATACAGACCTGGATTTCAACTGCAGTCTAGTAGAAGCACAAATCAAACCAACTCCCCCCTCCGCCTGGGAAAATTCAAAAGGTGATAAAAAACCAAGAAAAACAGAATGAAGGTATAAGCAGGATCAATGTAGTGAGACGAACCCCTTTAAAGCCAAGCTTATCTCATTACAGCGCGCCTCCAGTCTGCATATGTGCCTGAGGTATGACACTCCATCACCAGTATTGCATAGGCGTCTCAGCGTAGGTCGTAGCCCATTAGTACTGCCTTAGGAAGAGACAATGCAGCTGTTGTGAAGTAACATACGCGAGGGTCATGTTGTTGACCATGAAACGTGGAGGATGAAAATATATGGTTGGGAGTGGCCTTGCAGAGTTGTTTTTTCTATTTTAAACCCTCCCCAAGTAGCTAATGAGCAGTTTATGAAGATGGAACGGCCTCTGACTGCCAAAACAGGTTCCTAATTATAAAGGGGCTAAAATTAAGAGTATTGCAAAGGTTGGTTTTTAAGTGAGATGCATTACAATATTTGCCCTTTTTTAACGCTCATTGCAGTGTTTTTCTGCTGTGTTTCCTCTTGTAAGTGAGCCCTTACTGTCTAACAGCTCTGAAGAAGTCGAAAGATATAAAGCGATTCCCCGACAATGCGGAGCCTGCTTATTTATACAGGTCATTTCAACCATATCTCAAAATATAGGTGTGAGAGAGTCAGAATGGAAATCATGGCGATCAGGGATTTACCTTAGCCAATCTGCTCATCTGATCTTCAGATATGGAGCTGCTCGTCCGTCCAGGGGTTTTAGTCGGCTCTGATCCATCAGCTTCCATATTTGGCCAAACCTTCAAGTCATGGCATTCTTGCCTGTTAATTCCTGTGACAAATCCGAAATTAAAGAAAAAAAAAAAAAGAATCATAGGTTTAGATGATGTGCACCTAAAATACTGCATAAACAGCAATGTTCTAGTTCTATATTAAATAGAATAAAAAATGCCTCTTCAGGAAATATTCACTAATAAACTGACAGTATTTCAGATTATCACAGTCTACAGTCATACCTATAACAATAAAAATAATCAATAAGAAAACTAGCATTGTACTTTATGTCTATAAAACAATATTTCAGGCACTGCATGATATGATTAAAGGGGTTGTCTCGCTAACAATGAATTGGCGTTTAATTAAAAGAGCTTTTCAAAAAACAAGCAGCTTTTGCAATATATGTTCATTACATGTAATGCCCTACGGAATTTTAGTTATACTTGGTAGAAGGAGTGCATCACCGCTACCTCAATTCACTTAGCGCTGGTCCTGTTGATTTTTCTCTACTGGCAGCCAGTGCTGGTGACCTCTTCAGCTTCTCAATGCAGGTTGGAGCACAGAGCCCCTCCTGCACAGCACCAGACCACTTGTGATGCTTCTGTAGGGAAGGGGGAGGTAAGGGGAGGGCTCTGGCTTCTGTGTCTGTGTAGAGTGCTGCACTGTGGATTGAACCCCTGTGTGTGACTTGGCATCCTCTGCTCTTCTAACAACAGTTGAGGAGTGCAGAGGTGAGGTATGATCTGTGGTCAGTAGATGTTCACAGCAGTCGAAGTGTGTTACTAAATCTCAACATTGTGTGTGGGGCTGCTTTGACTTTTACTTATAGATCAGATCAGGGGGGCCATTTGTGAAACGGTTCATATCCTCCTCCCTTGCTCTGCTGTATTAGTGACACATATCGTGAATATTAGTAAACACACTTCACAGCTGCCCTGTCTCGCGTGCTGATGGGTAGGAGGAAAGCAAAGAACAGGGTTTGTTTGTTGATGCTTGAGTGTCCGTGGAGATTTGGTGCTAAAGCTGCATGGGGTATAGGACACCTTTACCCACCCCCCCCCCCCACCACCCCCCATGCTATTGATATTAAGCCTACTGTACTGTCAAGCTATCACAGCTCAACTTGGCTCTCCATCTAGCCACTGCCAATAGATCAGCCCTTCTCCCGCTGTCGTCCCGATTCCTGTGGGAGAGGACCAGCAATCTTAGTTAGTCTTCGGACTCACAGTGCGCAGTGGCGATCCAGTCTGCAACAAACTCACTTGCTGTCATGACCTGTTTCTTCTCAACTCACCTCAAACTGATAGCCGCACAAAGAAACATGGCTCCAGCCATCTGACACCGGCTTCCTTGCCGCTGCTTTCCTATGGCGGCCCCGCACACTTTCACACCCAACACACCACTCAGACACGCGACAAACAATGTCCAGGTGTGAGGTGTTGGCATACTCCTTTCTACCTCCCTACTGCACTTACAAGTCATTCCACCCATGACACCACACGTCACTGTTTTCCCTCACTATCTGACGGCGCCACACCCTCAGACTCTTTCTGCCATTTTCCCTCAGACCGCGATGGTTCTGTACAGACCCTACCCCCTCCCCCCGGCTCACCCGCCAGTTTCTGGATCATTTTCTGCTGCCTGGCTCATCCTTCATCTCTACTGAAATACTCAACTTAATCATGGATGACTTTAACATCCCTATTGATGACCACCATGCTCTACCCTATTGCCTCTCAGATCCTTGCAAGCACTAACCTCTATCTCTAGGCCTCTCGCTGTTTACTAATCGCTTGCCCACCCACAAGGTTGGGTAAAAACTCTCTTGATATGGTTTTCTGTTAACCAGTTTCCTACAAGTCTTCTAACTTTAATAATTCTCCTTACATTCTCTCTAGGAATCACAACTCTATTTCCTTCACTATTTCTAATTCTTCCACCATCTCTGGACACACCTGCCCCGTCCTCCCATCAGAAAATATCCTACCACCATGAACACTCAGGAGTTCACAGACGCCATACAGTCCTCAATGACCCCAATCTTTGCTACCTCTCCTGCCCTGACCTGGCGGTTCCATACAAACAATAGTAATGAAACCTCTTTCCACAAACGCTGGAACACTTTGGCACCGCTCACACAACCGACCACCAGAGGTCATGATCACCCACCTAGACACCTCTGGACACACGCATCCCTCAGACTCGCACATCTGCTCACGCTGATGTTCCAGATGTGATGGAGCGTCTGTGGAGGAAGTCGAAGAAGCTACCTGCAGATCTTTTCTTCACCTACTAAATTTATAGTCAGGACTTTATCAAACTGCCTTCACAGCGACGCCAAACAAAAAATATTTCACTCCCTCATCGCAACCTTACAACAACAACCACTAATAAGCCTCTGTTTGATGTACCATTCCAATCTCCTTATCAGGCCTAAAGCTCAGGCCCTCAGGTCACTGAATAACTATAGTGGCCACTGGAAAGAACCTGGCTCTCAGTCACTTTCAAAGAAGAAAAAATTGACAAAAATCTCGGCAAAACATTCATCTCAAACCCACAAGCCAGCGGCACATACTGTGTCCCTTCCACCCCACACTATCCCCCCAGCATAACTCTTAGCTCTTTGTACCCGACGACAGAGAAGAAGAACTAATTGTCCAGGCTTCTGCTGTCTGCGCGCACCTACAACCTCGCTCTAGTGACCCCATTGTCCCTCCCTCACCTGTGTGTTCCAGTCTATTTTGAATGCTATCTCGTCTATCACATAGAGACTGCAAGTCTGTATAAACCTCTCTCGCTCCTCACTGGAGCTTACCATCCCTTCCTTTATTTAAACATGCATGTTATAAACTCTCTTACTGAAAAAGCCCACCCTCTGACCAATCCTGCACTGATAACTACCGACCAGGTCTCCTAACCTGCTCCTTCATCTCCAAACTCCTGGACTACGCTTTGGTCTTACACCCGCCTAATACGCATATCTCTCCTGCTAAACCTTCCTTCTTGACCTCTGCAAATTCAGCTTTTCGCACCCTCACACTCCAAGGAAAGACGGCTTCTAACTAATGTCGTCAAATGTTTCTCCCTTAACAGCTAAAAGTTATCAGGGTCAACTTACTCATTGTTGCTTCTTGTGGATCTCTCGGCAACGTTTTGACACTCTCGTTTGATCCACCCAACTTCTCCTCAGGCATGCTCAGCACCATTGGCCTCCAGGACATGCATTTCTCTCTACTTTGGGCTTGCTCCATCTTTTACCTTGTCTTTCCGATCACTTTCATGTCTCATTTGCAGGTTCTACCTCCTCTCACCTCTTCCTCTTGCTGTCGGGGGGTTCCTCAGGGATTCGTTACTTGGTCCTCTCCTCTCTCATTCTATACAGCCCCATTGCGACAAACCATCAGCCAGATTGGCTTCCAGTGCTCATTGTCTAAGCATGATGACATCCCATTTATGACACCTCCCTCCCGAGACATCTCATCCTGCCTTCTGTTTACAATACTACAACCAGGGACTGCATGCCTGTACTGATGTATTCTGACATCAATGTAGGTCCTGTATTTAAACTAAACCTCACGTAAACTGAACTTCTACGTCATACCCGAACCATCTCTGCAGACTTACCCTGTATCCTTTCTCGTTACCTCTAGTGTTGTTTTGCCACCAACCATAACTCCTAGAGCAGCAGGGCCCGTAATGTTGTCACTGGGACGTACTATTTGACTCTGCAGAGTTCCGATCTGACCTTCACCCCATTTATCCAATATCACGCATTGCCCCGATCCTGTCACTGCACGTCTAAAGTAACGAATCCAGAGAGTATCGATCCTTGTTTCCTCCACTCGTGGAACACATAACAACTCCAAACTCTAGTATTGTTGATCTTTATGTTTATTCTCGTTCTCGGACTAATGTAACGTCCTTGTTATCGGCTCTCCCTCTGTGCAAAGCTCTCCCCTCTCCAATCTGTCCTGAATCAGCAGACACGGCTTGTCCTTTTTTCCCAGCCACGATTTTACTGATGCCTCTACCCTGTCGTCAGTCACTGCTCTGGTTGC
The DNA here is from genome assembly GCA_025379985.1 of Phyllomedusa bahiana. Taxonomy (NCBI): domain Eukaryota; kingdom Metazoa; phylum Chordata; class Amphibia; order Anura; family Hylidae; genus Phyllomedusa; species Phyllomedusa bahiana. The sequence continues at coordinate 26,603 of JAODAL010003720.1, forward strand.
TAATCCAGTACAGGATACACATAAACTCACTCACTCGGTACTCATAAAGGTCTCTCAAGTTGCTTGCTCTGCTCCCTCCCATACATCTCCGTCCCTCGTCTTGTCTACCACACTACAAGCTCGCTCCCGATATGTCTGATGATGGTTATCCATTACCATTTCCTCAAATTCTATCCGTGTACCTCGCTATTGCGCCCGTCTCCAAGACTATCACACCGATGCTTGCGGGCACCAGTTCGTGGAACTTGCTACCGCGGGGACTGTGGGCGATCAGGGCACCAAATCACGAATACCTTCTCATAGCTTTAAAAAGGGCCCTGAGGAAAGTATACTTAGTCTCACTCTGGCCTTCCAGAATCATACCTAATGCTTGTACTCCCCTCCCCCTGTCCTTTCCGCCCACATCCCTCGCGTCCACTCATCCTCTTTTCACGGTACAGATTAAATGTAAGTAGATGTCAATTGTTTGGGGTGGCAGGGGTTCATAACGGTAATTCAGTACATAAAACAACACCCATATTTTGTGTCACATGGTGGCTGGACCATTGCTAATTGAGCTACTTCTTACCCTTCGTCTATCGCCGTACAAACCTAATAATTGTAAGCTATTTGAGCAGGTCCCTCTCACCTTGTGTTATCTGTAAGTAGCTTTTCATTGTGCAATGTATTTCCTTGTTGCCCTACACCTGTCTCCCACCTCATACGCTCACACACTATCCACACATAAATCGCGCTCGTTAAGTGACTGCAGAATTATGTTGGCGCCTATAAAATAAGATTATTATTATTATTATTATCTATTACAATGTTTTCTAACATACTTTGTTGGTATTACTGTAATTCCATGCGCTATCGTTGCTGCAGTTAGGTGACTAGAGAACACAAATCAGCATGTCTGCCCTACTGACTAATACGAACGCCAGCTGGCGTCGGGTTCGCTAGCCAGCACACTGATAGATACTGAAAAAAAAGACTATTGGTACTCCATATAGGCAGACGCAAGCATGAAGTGGCTCTCAGAGGTATTGGCCAGTTGCTAGACAAGATCCGTCCAATTGTGGGAACAGTGAAACACGGACCAATCACCAGTCCGAAACTGGTATAGGTTTTGTTGCGAATGTCTTATGATTGTATTCCTGTAGTACTGGTTGGTGTTAGGTGGTCTTGCGTCGGAAACTCTGGGGCTCGAGGCCCATGCGGATTGTGAAGTAATAGAACCATTTAGAATTTGTATCACGAACTTTTTAATATTATATGAGCTGTATAGTGGTATTATTTAATTTGTTGAGAGATCAGATAAAATTGCATCCAGGGAATAATGAAATGAGGTCGTCAATCAGAAAACACAAGATTATGGTGCGGACAACTAGGGTCGAAGCTTTGTTAAGGGTTACTCTATAAATGCACCGCGCTTCTCACTCCAGCTTCAGCTCCTCGCCACTTCCTTGTTCACGAGCTGTGGGACCAAGTTTACAGCCCCCTCTGACTGACAAGTTCCAGCTCTGATTTTTCTAGTGGAGACCTGTTTGTTTAGAGGAACATGGTGATGGATGGGGCGAAAGGTTAAACACAGTAGGTCCAGTACCTAGGTGATGGAGGGCGGCTGGAGAGGCTTCTCACACGTAGAGCAGTAAATTGGTGATGGGATGGCGGACCGCAGGGTAAACAAGTCTAGAGCAAGTTCTCACTGGTGATGGACAGGGAGGGTTGTGGTACAGTTTCGAGCAGTACATGGTGTATGGAGGGCGGCTCGGTAAGAGTTACAGTAGAGCAGTTACCAGTGGTGTTGGAGGGCCTGGTTTATACAGTAGGTCCACTGAATAATTGGTAGATGGAGGGGTGGGGACTTTCGGTAACAGTAGAGCAGTACATTGGTGATGGAGGGCGGGCTAACAGTAGGACAGAACATTGGTGATGGAGGGCGGGGTAACAGTAGGGCAGAAAGCTACAGAGTCTTAAAGGGCTTATGCAGTAAAGAAGATAAACAAGCTCCTCTACTGCCGATACGACATAAGTTCTGACCTCACCAACCCCCCAGGGCTGCTAGAGCAGATAGAGGTAGTCGATAACCTGGGAAACCTTTTGTAAACAAGCAGGAGATAAAATAAAGAAATATCAGAACAGCAATGTATTTGATAACAGTCTTTACTTACCTTTGTCTTTGTTTAAAGGGGTGTTCTCACCAAAGGCCTTTTTTTTTTGGCATTTTAATCCCTTCTCAGAGATCTGAACCTATCAGACTTGGATGGTATACAGATCGGATAGGCCATCAAAGTCTGTGAAAGCAACACCCCTTTAAAGCTAATAAATGTGGTGAGAATATTCCTTGAAATGTTCCTAGTCAGTGCAATATAGTCACCAGTGACCAGTGTTCAGACAAAGGCACAAGGATAGATACATCAGCTCTAATGTGTAGAAACCTTACATACGGCTTCTCATATCTTGGCTTTATAAAATATATGGAGGGTAGTGTTTAGCATATCAGTACTAACCATCACTACCCCCCAATAAAGACCCACAAACTCACCCATACTTTCCAAACAGAGACACAGTAGTTCCCCACCACAGGAACTGCTTTTCCAGGTCCATAGACGTCCCATATAGTAAGAGCCACCTGTGCATTTCTGGGTAGATCAGCATATTTCACCGGGAGCTTCAGCCATTCATTCCAGCTAAAAAAGACAAGTTTATTCATTAACTAACTGAGCTATGACAACGTATAATATGACATAAGAACTGAGATAACAAGACCCCTGTAGACAACTGCCTCCAGCCGTGCTTGTCCATGTTACGGCATGCAACAGCAGCTGCCCATGAGGCCTGTGACATCACCATGGATGTGACCTCATCACACAGGAGGTTAGAGAGGTCAGCGACACAAGATCAATAACGCAAAACTGGAAACAAAAGTACATTATAACATTTACTTCCATATTTTAGGTATGTACAAAAAAAACCTTAAAATTTTACAAAAATATCCTACCCCTGCATAGGTTTGGATAGTTTTCACTTTTTCTTATTTGGCTAAGTTGCCAGATGTCCCCCCGCCTCTACCCCATCCTCTATTGCCTCACTCCAGGTCCTGGGTTACTGCTTTTCCCTTACCGTATTTTTCGGACTATAAGGCGCACCGGATTATAAGGCACATTATCATTGAGCGCCTGCTAAGGCATCTACGGTTCAATATTAGGAGGCGCACCGGAATGTCTAACGGCGCGGCGCATTAAATGCAAACAAATGTATTCAGACCGCGAACCCAAAACTTTACGTTCAACAATTTCACAATAACTCAATTGTAAAGTTGGAACAAATAAATCACAATACACTTACAGTACTTTTTCAGTTCATTCATCCACCGCAAATCCATCAAATTCTTCATCTTCAATGTCGGAGTTTAACAGTTTCGCGATTTCTGCATCAAGCATTCTCGGGTCCCCCTCATTATTATCTGAGTCAGTCTTGTTGCTGCTGATTAGCTCTTCATTGAGGATTCCAGCCTTCTTGAAAGCTCGGATGATACTGGAGACTGATACCTTCTCCTAGGCATCCACGATCCATTTGCACATAGTGGCATAACTGGCACGGCGTTGCCTCCCTGTTTTGGTGAATGTGTGGTCACCTTCTGTCATCCAATTCTCCCACGCTAGCCCGCAATTTAACCTTTAAATGCCCTGTTGACACCGATATCTAGCGGCTGGAGCTCTTTGGTTAATCCACCCGGAATGACGGCAAGCTCCGAATTCGTTTTCTTCACTTGGACTTTGATAGTATCGGTCAAATGGGCGCGCATGGAGTCACAGACCAATAGGGATGGGGATTTGTGAAAAAATCCATCCGGTCTCTTGACATAGACCTCCCTCAGCCACTCGCTCATCTTCTCCTCGTCCATCCAGCCCTTTGGGTTAGCCTTGATGATGACACCAGCTGGAAACTGTTCTTTGAGCAAAGTCTTCCTCTTAAAAATGACCATGGTTGGTTAGTTTCTGGCCATTAGCCTGACAGGTGAGAACTATAGTGAAAGATGACTTCTCTTGTCCTGTGGTACGTATAGATACCGTACTGGTCCCTGTTTTCTCAACAGTACGTTGTACGGGGATATCAAAAGTGCGGGGGACCTCATCCATGTTAGTGATGTGTTCTGGCTGGATATTCTTTTCATTTATCTTGGCTCAGCAGTAGGTGCGGAAAATGGCCAGCTTCTCTTCATAATCCTTTGGCAGTTGCTGGCAGACAGTAGTTCTTGTGCGGATGGGAGATTACGCCTTTTCATAAAACGAAAGCACCATGAAGGACCACCTTGAAAGTCCTTGATCTCCAGATCGCATGCTAATGCTGTGGCTTTGAGTCGAATAGAGACAGTGGAGACGCTTCTAGCTGCGCTTCTCTGTTCAATAACCCACTGTTCTAATTTGTCCTCCAAATGTGGCCATCTTGCTTTGCTTCCTCGGTAACTCAGTTTGGTCTTCTTTACCTGGCGTAGGGCATCTTCTTGTTTCCACCACTTACGCACCATAGATTCATTAATATTGAATTCTCTTTCAGCTGCTCTATTTCCATGCTCTACTGCATGACTTATAGCTTTAAGCTTAAAAACAGCATCATAAGCATGTCTCTTAACAGGAGGCAGTGTTGGGGTAGTGTGTATAAAAAATTTACAGTCCGGTAATTAATGCACACACAATGTTGAAACACAGATATTCTGCACACAGAGCTGTACGTATCACCACACGCAGTGACGCTTCTGACTACGGTGGCCGTATAGGCCATTCTCCATATTTCCGTGCTGTATTGCCGCCACGGATTGCGGCCACAATACGGTCGGATTTAGGCCGTGTTCACACGGCTTATTTGGGCGCAGATTGGAGCCGTACTGCGCGCCATATTTGCGCTGCAATACGGCTCCAATCCATCCCAGTAACTACGGTAATCCACAGTTCTCATAGAGAACTATGGATTCCGTCTCTCCTACTCGCTCGGCGAATCCGCCGGGCGGGGAGAAAGTGACATGTGAAATATTTACGGCGCGTACGCGCCGTAGATAATGACTGTCTATGGGGCCGGCGAGCTGCCGGCCCCCACCCGCCCCACGGCTGCCGGAGTAATTGCGGGGCGAAATCCGTCCCGCAATTACGCCGGCAATAAGCCGTGTGAACGAGGCCTTACAATGGTCCTGCCACTTATTGTGCCGTATTTCGCGTCGGAATCACCCCATGTAAAGAATGGGGATTGTAATTCTGTTGCGAAATACATGCCAGTGACACTTATTTGCAACGGATTTCGGAACTTATTTATGATCGGAAATCTGTTACAAATCAGGTGCAAATAAGTGTCACTAAATTAGCTGTAAATACGTTCTGAACAAAGCCTAAAAACCCATGTGAAGAACTGATTCATATATAAAACGCATCGGACTATAAGGCGCACTTTCGATTTCTGAGAAAATCATAGGCTTTTGTGTGTGCCTTATAGTCCGAAAAATACGGTATATATGCTGTGGTGGGAGCAGCAACGTCAGTCTGAAACACTAATGATCAGTGACGGTATTGAGGAAAGGATGAGATTCTGGATTATCCAACAACCCCCAAAAAATAGTCTTCATCTGTAAGAGCCGAGACTTTCAGGAAGAGTCAAAGTGTTAATACAATGCTCCTACTATCACGTCATTTATGTTTTCCCTTGTCAGCTCCTAGGCACAGCTAACATTGTAATTATGATTTGTGTACAACGCGGGGGCGGGGGAGGGAGGGGGGGCACTTTAGAAGCAATAAAAGAATTTATGAAACTTCTTAAAGGGTTTGTCCACTAAAAATAAAATACATAACATTGAGGCCAGAATGGACAAAAAAAAGAAAGAAAAAAAAAACAACACTTACCTACCTTCCTCTTCAGTGTTCCCCAGCAGTCCCCTCCTCTTCACTTACAGGTTCTCCGCCCCAACTCACAGAAGAGGCTCATGTCCCATTGTGAGTGAAGGGAGCGCGAGCCTCTCCTCTGTGTTGGGATGAGAAGAGAAGTGGGTCGTTGGGGGCGGCAGGTAGGTAAGTATTATGTAGTTTTTTTTTTTTTGTTTTTTTTACCAAACAACCCCTTTAAAGAGAACCTGTCACATAGGTTATTCCACCTTGCTGAGGGCAGCACAAGCTAGTGTCAGACCTGCTGTTTCCAGCGCTGTGTCCCTTATTCTGTAAGATGCTGGAGTTTTAGAGCATTTAATGCTCAAATCTTATTCATGAGCAGGTGTTAGCCCCACCCACCAAAGTCTAGCTCTGCCCACTGGCAGTTATTCACATTTCTACCTATTCAAAGTAATAGGTTTATCAGTTGAGGTGGGCGGGGCATTAAAATTACTCTTTTCATGACTTTTTCTGGCTGAAAACTGCAGATTTGAACATTAAATACTCTAAAACTGCAGCATCTTACAGAATAAGGGACACAGCGCTGGAAACAGTATGTCTGACACTAGCTTGTGCTGTCCTCAGCAAGGGGGGCATAATCTATGTGACAGGTTCTCTTTGACACTTACCTTTATTAGTCTTGTATAAAGTTGTTTGTTTCCAAGATCTCAATAGTATTATACTACAGACACCAGTACACACTCTGTATTATACTACAGCACCATTTTACACTACTCGCAAAAAGTTAGGGATATTTGGCTTTTGGTTGAAGTGTCAGGATGAATAGCACATTTCTTTAATTTATTTTAAATGAACTCTTGACTTTAGAATACATATATACAACTGTTCAGTGTTTCAGTACTTTTTGTACAACTTGCTGATCACTAACAAGGAGCTTAAAGAAGACCTATCACCATTGAACATACTAAGCTGTCTTACAGATCAAAGGATGTAAATATAACAAAACATGAAAAAAGTTACCTTTGGTAGCAAAATCTCCATAATTACAGTCCTAATGTAATATGAGAATTATCTAGTAAACAGCTGATGGGAGCGGCCATCTTGTGAATGGCAGTTCAACACTCTGTGCCTATAAGGGCCACGTTCACACATTCCAAGTTTGTATGCGCCAGCATTCCATGCTTGTATGCACTGCAGTCATGGCTGTAGGAGCTCTTTAGCAACAGTCTTTTTTTTTTGCCTTTTAATTTTATCCCAGTGTTCGTAATGGATCAGACACCTATATTAGTAATGCTGGGGCTTGGTGTCAGACGGCGTTAATTTATGGCACTCCAATGTTGATATTAGCCCCCTCTCACTATCACCCCAGTATCTACTGCACCAAGGGTACTGGGAAGGGCTTGGTTACTGTCAGAAATGAACTCATTCTGCTCTAGGGACTTTCAGCCCTCCATTACCCTCAGGCTATGTCTACATAGCACAGAAAACTGTCGATTTTTGGCGATTTCAGCTATTTTGAATCGGACAAAATCTGACGGTACCCCTGTGCTGCATAGACAGCGATGGAAAATCTGTGCTGTAGTCTATACTCATAGGTTTTCTACCATCAAGTTTAAAACTCAGCAGAATATGCAACATGTTGTATATTCCGCGACCCTGCTACATTTTTTGCTGCGAATCGGACTTTATATGACATTTTGTCATATGCTGAGTGCACATAGCCTTACTCTGTCCATAACTTTTAGATAGCCACCAGTAGGTAGGTACTCACCTTTCCACGCTCCTTGTTGAGTCTGCCTGTTCTCGGCCCGAAGCCTGGTGCATTGGGCCCCAGAGGTTCCCACCTAGTCTCAGGCACGACCAACAGGTCGTTGTCTGGCTTTCCTAGCATTGCCACAGGGAAGTCATATTGTCAGTCATTCTGCACAGGTGATATCATTATTGTCAGTGCATTCCTGCACGTGATATCATTATTGTCATGCATCTGTGGGAGATCCTGAAAACATGACCTTTTGGTGGGCCCTTGAGACTGGGTTGGGGAACTCATTAGGCTAGTTACACGGCTTATTTTGGGACGGATTTCAGTCCGTAATTCGCGCTGTACTGTGCGAATTGCGACTGAAATCCGATCCAGTCATTACGGTAATCCACAGTTCTCATAGAAATGGATTCCGTCTCCTCTCCCCACTCGCCGTATTTCGCGAGCGGGGAGAAAGTGACATGTCAATTATCATTATTACCGTGGATAATGAGTGCCTATGGGGCTGACGAGCTGCCGGCACCCCCGCCCCGGCTGCACAGCACACGGCGTAATTACGGAGAAATCCGTCCCCGCAATTACACTGTGGATAAGCCGTGTGAGCATAGCCTTAGGCTTGGGGCCTAAGACAGAAAGCAGCGCAGGTGGCGCGATGACATCACTTCATCGCTCTGCCTGCACAGCAATGTATGGCAGGAGCAGGGAGTGCACAGCTTTCTCCGCCCCGCTGTTCATCTGAATTGTGTGCTCATTGCAAGGACGCACATACAATTCCGATACCTTAAATGGCAGAAACAGCCGGCTGTGGCCTCCTCTTTCTGTCATTGTTGTGAGGCAAAGGGGCTGCAGCTGGCAGCAGCCATGGCAGCAGTACCGGCTGCTCTAAGAGCAGCCTTGTTCAAGGCATATGCCCCGGATCACCAGGACATGCTTCTGCCCACCCAGAACAGCCCCTAGATACCAAGACTGTCCCACAAGATCCAGGAGGGTTTGAGGTACAGTATTTACCCACTCCATACATACACACCTGCATACTTACTAAGCATGCACAGTCACAATGAGCATACATGCATGTATGCAAACGTGCTCACAGTCATACACCAGCTACCTAACTGCATTAACACACATTCACAAACTCACCACACACACACTAAGGGCATGTCCCCATGGCAAGGGTTTTTGGGTGGTTTTTTTCGACGGTGTGCGGTTTTAGGAACCGTCGGAAAACCTGCAACAAACTCTCTCCCATAGACTTCAATTGAAAAACCGCCCTGCAGTCCCCACTGAACGGCTTTTCCGACCGCCAGCGGACCGCAAAACATTGAACATGCTCATTCTTCTGACCGGTTTCTAGACGGAAAATTAACATTGGCGCGGTTCTTGGCGCGGTTTTCGGTTTTTGCAAAAAAAAGTGAAGAATAATCCCACCTGTAGTGGGTGTGTTTTTGGAGGTCCTTTGCACTTTTTTTTTTTATAAAGGAAGGTCCTGCAAGGTCCATACGTCTGTAAATACGTCAAGAACTAAGCCCTGGGAACATAGAAATCCTGCTTTGAGGACCACAGGTCCCAGCAAAATCTGTGCTGGCTCCTGCTGGACGTACAAAACAGAATAAAATGTGAACGAAGAACAAATACATTTTAAATTGTTATGGAAAATGTTTAATAAAACATCTGGACAACATCATCAGTGGCTTATTTGATGTTAAATTAGTGTAATTTTCACGGCGTTTGGAAGACATTTTATAGTGGAGAATTTTATTCTTGTAGTGGTATAATAAAAGGCTCTGTTCCACAGAATTCTTTCAGGGAGAATTTTTGGACCCGGATTTACATTGCAAATACGTCTCACACTTTGTGACGTGTATTTGCAACGTATTTACAACTGATTTCGCGTCGGAAATACATTCTCTATTATTTACTATGGCGAATCTATTTCCGACGCGAAATCCGTTGCAAATACACGTCACAAAGTGTGAGACGTATTTGCAATGTAAATCCGGACAGATTTGCATCCACAAATTCTCCCTGAAAGAATCCTGGGGAACAAAGCCTTTTATGACACAACTACAAGAATAAAATTCTTCACTATATAAAATGTAATCCAAACTCCTTGAAAATTACACTAATTTAACATCAAGTAAGCCACTGATAATGTTGTCCAGATGTTTTTTTAAACATTTTCCATAACAATTTAAAATGTATTTGGGCTGCTTGCTACTTTAATGCAATTCAGTATATACAACAAAATGCATTACAGCACAGGTCTTGATGAGACCTGTTGTCCTCCAAGCATGATTTCTTACTTAATTATTTATTTTATTTAATAATTTTTTTTTCTTCTATGTTTCACACAGGTACGGCACCCATAGTTGCACCAATCAGGCATACTTTTGCACTGAGTACACTAGTCAGCTTGAGAAACAGTCCAAAAACCGCTGGGAAAACAGTGACAAAAACAGTTCACAAACCAAAACCAGATGAAAAACAGACTGGTTTTGTGACAAAAACAGTCCAAAAACAGCTTGAAATGAGCGGCAAAAACAGAGCCGTTTTTGTCCATTGCCGTTTGAACGTACCCTAAGGGCATGTCCCCACGGCAAGGGGTTTCGGCCGGTTTTTCAGCCGGTTTGCGGTTTTTCAGACCGCCTGAAAAACCGGCCGAAAATGAGCACAATTGTGCTCTATGCAAAACCTGTGCAGCAGTCCCCACTGCACAGATTTTGCCGTCTGACGGTTTTGCCGCCGGCGGTCCGCTCAGAAAACATTGTAGAAGCACAATCTTCCGTCCGGTTTCCCGACGGAAGATGTGCTTCTCAATGGGAGGGGGGAGGGCTGTTCTCCGCTCACCGCGGAGCACAGCCGTCCCCACCGCGGCCGTGGGGACGGCCGCAAACCCCGACACCTCCCGCCGGCCGCAAAATACCGCCGGCGGCAAAACCCGTGCAGTGGGGACTTCTGCACGGGTTTTCCATAGCGCACAATTGTGCTCATTTTCGGCCGGTTTTTCAGGCGGTCTGAAAAACCGCAAACCGGCTGAAAAAACGGCCGAAAACCCTTGCCGTGGGGACATGGCCTAAGGGCGAAATGTATGAAAGGGGCTGCACCACTATTCTGGCATGTCAAAAACCTGGCATAGCCCTATTTAATAGATGTAAAAAACGTTAAACTTTGGAGCATTCTGCACCAGCCACAGTGCTTTTGAATGTGCCAAATTTGTGGGGGCGTTGTAGTGGTTAGTTGCACCAGATTTGTATGATTAGACATATTTATGAATGTGGAGCACCTAAAGTAGGAACACAACTGTCAGGTCAAGGCAGACCAAGTTCAAAGTGGTCTGTCTGAGCCCAAAGTTATCTTAATATGATTAAAAAAATTTCATTTCATTTTTTTCAAAATTAAAAATAAATTTTTTTTTTCCTAAAAAGTTATACAGCATACAAAATCCTGGCCTACTTAACTATATTTGAATGAATAAAAATGTTATTCAACTCTAAATTATAAAAAAAATATACATTTTGTAAGATTTTAAATAAAAAAAACGAAAAATCAAAAGATCAGAATGAAATTTAAAAATTTACTTTTTTTGTATTAGTTATTCATCTTAATGAACTGCTTTATTCTCTATAGAGAAGAACAGAAGCTCAATCATACAAAATGTTTCTCTTTCTACTACCTCATAATGCTCTCCCTGCTACAAAAGTATCAGTGGTTAGAAAGTTGCAAGAGAAGTAGCTATTAGGTTGCTTTCACACGGAGCATTTTTGGTTGTGTTGACTGTGTATTTCTGTAAAAAAAAAGAAACGCACCAAAAATGCGTAAAAAACGTTCCGTGTGAAAGCAACCTTAGGCTGCGTTTACACGGTAAAGACCAAATACCAGTCGGAAATCCTGACCAGTATTTTGTCTTTTTTTGGTAGCAGGGGGGCGGTTCTGTCGATGGTTCACGGATTCCAGCCCTCCTCCTTGGCACCCACATGTTCATGTTCCACCCGAAAAACTTTTTCGGACCGCCGGCGGTGTAATAAAAAGTCCGGCGTTAAATCCGTGGAGTGGGGACTGCTGCATGGATTTTCTATTGAAATCTATTGGGGAGCGTTGCTTGTGGGTTTTCAAACAGTTTTATAAAACCACAAACCGTCAGAAAAACTGACAAATAACCTGTGCCGTGGGGTCATGGTCTTAGGGTTTGTTGACATGGCATCTTGCGGCATGTACCTTTGTGCGCCACAAGACGCCGTATGTGTTAGAAGAACATGCTGATCAGCGCCTTCTTCTAAAACGCAGAGAGGACTGGCCCCATTCACTTTTCATTTTCCCTACCACTTTCTGCTGGTGTTCAATACGCGGCAGGGAGAACGGCAGGTAATCATAGCTCTCTGAGAGCTATGATTACCATAATTACAGGATGTATTTCGGGGCACATTGCAGTGCATCCTGAAAGACGCCATGTGAACATAGCCTTAGGGTATGTTCACACGGCTTATTTAGCTGCATATTTCGGTGCACATTTTGCCACATATTGCGCTTTATACGTGACAAAATGCGCGCCGCAATTACGATAATTCATAGCGCTCATAGAGAGCTATGGATTATACGCCGTCTCCCCACGCGTACAATATGATCATATTGTACGCACAGGGGAAGAATTGACATGTGAATTGTTAGTGACGATTACGTGCCGCTGACAATGTATGTCTATGGGGCCAGTGCCCGGGCACCCCCTGTGCTTTGGAATTACACACTGATCAGCGCGTGGTTCCAAAATAAATGGCGTATTGTGCCGCGTACTATACGCACCACAATAAGCCGTGTGAACATACGCTTAGAGTATGTTCACATGGCATAATTGCGGGGCGTAATTAATGATGTTAAGGCTAAAATTTTGTTCTGATTTTTATATTTATCTTTTTAGTGCTGTATCAGTGTATTTTTATATTCTTTAAATTCATTATTATTAATTCTATAACATATAATTTTATATTATTTAATTGCAAAGTAATTTTATATTATTTAATTCGACATGAATTTTAGATGATATAATCTTATATTAAATGATATGGCTAGCGTGAAAGGACTTCACTTTATTCTTTTTTTTAAAGCAGCTGCCCCTAAGCAGAGGCTCTGCCGCTCAGCACATCACGATCTCCCTGCACTCTATGGATATGCTGTGCTGCTGACTTGGTTTAGGGTTATTATGCAGAGTGTGGGGTGACAGTGCAGAGCTGGGTGGCAGACCACATACACTGGCTCTGCTTACAACTACACTACCTCCTCCATAAATTGCCAATGCTTGAGGTGCTACTTAAATTATAAAACTGCCGTCTGTACCTACATTTTGTTAGAGACATTGATGCAGCTGCAGCTTTATGATTATTAAGAATACTACAAAGAGGTATTAAAGGTGTATTTTTATGCTGGACATAGAATAGAGAGCAGCTGGTATTATCGCTATATTACTTGTACGGCATAAAATTGACTTTTAATACCTCCTTGTAGTATTCTTCATAATCATAAAGCTGTCGGCCGCATATCTGTATGTAATCAGTGCAGCGCTAACTGTGCACAGCGCAGCAGACTGGTTGTAATAGGAGAGTAAATCATTATACAACATGATAATAAAGAACATGTTTCTGTTACTTTTAACTTATGGATATAATGATTTCATAGAGCAGCAGAGAAGCGGAGACAGATCGGACACCTTGCTCCCGCTGCTCTGCTTCTCTATCGATACATTGTAGCCATAAGTTCATAACTTACAGAAACATGTTCTTTAGTATAATATTCTATAATGATTAATTCTCCTATTACAACCAGTCTGCTGCGCTGTGCACAGTTAGCGCTGCGCTGATTACATACAGATATGCGGCCGACAGCTTTGTAATACAGAATAGACCGAGGAGTTATTGAAAGTATATTTTATGATGGACAGTGAATATAGTGATGCTGATTTTAACCCTATATTCACTGTCCATCATAAAATATACTTACAATAACTCCTAAGTCTATTCTTCTGTGTTATAAAGCTGTCGGCTTCATATCTGTATGTAATCAGCGCAGCGCTAACTGTGCCGAATGTGCTGATAACAGTCTATTTATGTGTTCACTGCAAGGAGAACTGAGTCTCCCATCATACATTGCGTGTCACCAGAATGTAAGCAAGGGATTCTGGGAACTTATACGTGTTTCCCTGGAGGCGACTTCGATCCCAAGTCGGCATGTGCACACACAGTTCTCGAGACATGAGGAGGGCTTTTTAACAGGTTTATGTTCTACATTTTTAATACATTATATTTGAAAAGTGTATTATTTTTACATTCCACTTCATAGGAAATGTAAAAATTTTGGTGATAGGTACTCATTAAGGGCAAAATTCCCAACAGGTTATGATCCCTGAAGCACCCAATAAATTTGAATTGGGCTTTAAACAGTCCTCCTCATCATGCTGTTCACATTTTGACATCATGAGACCAAGATAATGTCTTACAACTGATCAACAGCCTCTCTCCATTTTGAGACTTGAAGCAGGATGCTCTCAGGCGGAAGTGGCCACTGAGCTTAGAGTGTCAAAGACTGGCATCAGCTGGCTGTATCAGAGATAGAGAGACTGGAAGATTCACAGAAAGGCAAAGAAGTGAACATCTTTTGGCTCCATCACACACTGATGACCGCTTCATTGTAACCAATGCCCTGCAGAACTGGATGACGAAAGTCCCACAACTCCAGGCATGTTTAAGGGAGGTGAGAGGCACCCAAGTGTCATGTCAGACCTTTTGTAATCATTTACTTCAGTGTGGTCTGAGTGCTAATCGGCCGGCAAGGGTACCTGACCTGGCTGATGCATAGCGCTCTCCTTGACTTCTCCAGTATTGTTGTCGGCCATCATTTCGGAGAGTGAATCGATTTTTATCACTGAACCGCACTGAGGAGCGCTGGTTCCTTGTCCAGCGTAGATGCTCCCTGGCCCAGGCAACACTATACTGCCTGGAGGTGAGGTCAGGTCGTCTAGCACACCACTCACAACACGCTGATGTAAACTCTTACGAATGGTCTGGCGTGAAAATCCACAGCATGTTGGTCCCGTGTGATAGCAAGGACAGCAGCACAGTATGAGGAGAGTCTTGTGATAGACACGCAGGACACATCTATTAAAACCCCTGCTAAGCAGGGCTGTGGAGTCAGAGTCGTGGAGTCGGAGACGTCATAAAACGGACCGACTCCCAAAATATATAGTTAGTTGGTCCATTTAGTTCAATGCAGTGAAAAGAGCAAGATGGGTCTGGCCAGTGCTACTGCTCCCATATCTTCAGCCTCATCACATGAGGAGTGTAATTGATGACATGGAGCAGGCAAAGCGCTGCCCAGGGGAAAAGATTCTGCTCCCAGGGCAAACAGATTTCAGCAAAATTTTTCACCTGCTTTCAAAGAAGTAGAAAAGTCCAACCATTCATCTAAACTGACTGTGGCTGAGGCAATTCCTTTATAAAAAACAGAAACATGGCCATACTCACTGCTAGTAAAGCTGAAATAACTGAACACAGCATAGAGGCAACATGGGCCCCCATGCTATTAAAGAAAAATACCCAGGTGCAGCTGATTGGTGGTAATCCATATATCTCTCCACTAGGTGGACAGAAAGCTGCACCTTAAATTGACATCTATTCACATAGCATGCAAAAAAGCCAAAAAGCCACAGTACCATACGTTGGGAGACTAAACAGATGCACAAATAGCTGTAAGACAGCCGCTCGCACACCTTCCATGCATGAGGGGGGCGGCTGCTGGTATTCTACTTGCATTTTTCTTTAATAGCATGGGGGCCCATGTTGCATCTATGCTGTGTTCAGTCTCATTTCAGCTTTACTAGCAGTGAGTATGGCCATGTTTCTGTTTTTCTTCTGAGTATATTTTCCCCTTTTTCTGTATATTTTGTGATTTTAAGGGAGTGTAGGGACCTGCAATAAATGAGGAGCCGTGAAGGAGGCTTGCAGGCTTACAATATAGTGGCCATAATGTTAACCAATACCTCATATTTGATATTTTTTCCAGTATGTGAAAATAGTTTTTTTGCCCAACAGTACTGGAGATTGGATGAAGTAGAATACCAGCAGCCGCCCCCCTCATGCATGGAAGGTGTGCGAGTGGCTGTCTTACCAGTATTTGGTGCATCTGTTTAGTCTCCCAACGTATGGTACTGTGGTGTTTTGGCTTTTTGCATGCTATGTGAATAGATGTCAATTTTAGGTGCAGCTTTCTGTCCACCTAGTGGAGAGATATATGGATTACCACCAATCAGCTGCACCTGGGTATTTTTCTTTAATAGCATGGTGGCCTATGTTACCTTTATGCCGTGTTCAGTCTCATTTCAGTTTTACTAGCAGTGAGTATGGCCATGTTTCTGTTTTTCTTCTGAGTTAAAAAAATGTTTCCCCCTTTTTCTGTATAGTTTGCAATTCCTTTATACCCTAACATTGTTAGAGATGTTGCCCCTGTGGTCTTCGCTTTGCCCCCAACCCAAGTTAGTGTAGAGAGGCCGTTCTCTATCCTGGAAATAATGAGATCAGATGTGAGGTCATTTATACAGGATCTGATGGAGGCAATACTATTTCTCAGAACAAATTCAGAGACTCCACCAATTTTCCTGCAGTGATTTGCATATTTATAATTTTTTTGTGTTCTAAAGTCGTATCCAATAAAATGTTTTACACTGACAAACAAAAGGGTAACAACGTTTTGAACTTTCAGGCTCCATATCTCACCACCCTCTACAGCTTTGCACATGAGGCTACTGTAATTTTATATACAGTCATCTTACCTAAATACATAAATTTGACTTGCAAGTATTTAGCATCTGCTTAATTCTGCAGATTCTTTCCTGTAACTGCATAGTTACTGTTTTGCTCCTAAAAATCAAAATGTTTATTTTTATTATTTTGTTAGTATTTGGGAAATCCACCTTTGGCTTTCAATACTGCCTGAATCCTTCTGGGCTCTGGATCAGATTCAAGCATGTCTTGACCAAAATCTGATCCCAGGTCTCTTCTACACATTCCCAATGTTGGTGTAGACTGGACTTGGATACAAATACAGCTTTTTCTTCAACTCTACCCACAAGTGTTCAAAAGATCAAAACATTGTTACCATTTTGCTTGTCAGTGTCTATTCTACCTAAATAGCTTGATTATTGTATCATAAGGTGATGAACAGCCCGATGTTACCATTTTACTACAGTAAAGTTATCACTTAAACATGCGCCGTGTATGAGGGAGTCGGGAGTCGGAGGTTTGGGAAATTATGGAGTCGGAGCTTTGGCTTGCCGACTCCACAGCCCTGCTGCTAAGCACAGGCAGAGGAGCACAGCGACTGCTAAAGATACAGTGCTGTGACAAGACTGCCAAATACTGTCCCCAGCTGCAACCTTCTGTCCGTCATCGGAAGCCCTGCACAGCACCATATAGGTTGTAGCAGCGGTGCCTGGTACTGCAGCTAAACAATACTTACATGGGGCTGAGGCTCCTTTTACACAGACATACAACTAATCGCTTGGAGATCAAAATTCTTGACTTATTCCAAGTCAAATAACGCGCCTTACAGATCTCAACCTGCCCTATCTGTCAAACAGGAAAAGGCAACATAAACATTCAAAACCTACAATTGTTAGCGCAGCCATGAGCTATAAGAATAATCTTTATTTCTATAGCGCCATCATATTCCGCAGCACTAGGATATAAGTACAGACAAAAAAAAAAACATAATATAGTATAAAGCTATGAACAGATCAGACACAAGCGCGCTGCTCACAAGAGCTTACAGTCTATGAGGGTGTAAGGGTGAGAAGTGCTTGGTTTACATAATGGTCCAGCCACATTTCATAAATATGGTGTAGTATACAAAAAGTGGATGAACCTGCCACCCAGACAGTACATCTATATGCAGATAAGTGGCTGTGTTTGCCCAAGTGTAGGGAGTGACAAATGTGTGTGACTGAGAGTGGGGAGTTAACAATTTGGGATCTTGGTAGGCCCGTCTAAGAAGATCTATTCTCAGGACGCGCTTAAAACTATGAGGGTTATGAGTGTGCCTGATCGTACGTGGTAGCATGTTCCAGAGAACTGGTGCAGCACGTGCAATGTCTTGGAGATGGGCATGGGAGGGTCAGATAATTACATATCTAAAATCATCAGCAGAACGGAGAGACCGGGTAGGGTGATAGACAGAGATGAGGGAGGAGATGTAGGGGGGTGCAGCGCTGTGGAGAGTTTTATGGGTGAGAGTGATGAGTTTATGTTGTATCCTGTACTGAATGAGCAACCAGTGCAGTGACTGACACAGGGTAGAGGCATCAGTATAGCAGAGTTTACAGAGAGGGAGACCGATAAGCAGGGAGTTACAGGAGTCAAGACGAACGAATAAGGTCAACATTTCATTCTTGGCAGCAGCACATTCCCTGGAGAGATGCCACTAACAAGCAATGACTTCTTATGCTGCATGATAGAAGCAAACAGCCAATGCATGATAATCGGCCCATGTTAAAGAGCCCTTAATGGATGATCCATGAAATCTCAAAAGAAATTACTGCTGCTGCTGAAGAAAGTATGAAAGTGCTCCTTCCCTCCATTCTAGCACTGCCGCTGCTGGACTCTCCAGGGAGAAGGCAGGGATGGTTTATTATCGTTCCTGTCTTCCTGATCTCTGTATACAAAGCTCTCAATTTGCGATATATATAGTTTAGCAAGAAGCATTTGCCTCCTCCTTCCTAGCACTGATAGTCAAGTGATTGCTGGGGCTCAGAAGATACAGATTCTGCTGCGTCTTATTACATCCAGATCAGCTCTGCAGCGGGTTTAGGGGGCTGCATCTTCCTTGTACCTGGAGCACATCAGCCCCAGAGACAGGGAAAATCAGCAACGGGAAAAAAAAGTGACATAAAATGCCCCCCAGAGATGTTATTCTGACCTTAAGGGGGCCACTCCTCAGACAACCCAAAAACTTTTCATCACCTACATAAAAAACGTCCATCACGGGAAAGTGACAATTACAAAAATAAATGTGAAAAACTAAATTTTTAAAATTTAAAAATATTTTTAACAATTTTAAGATTTTGTCTCAGGTTATTTAAAAAAGTGCACATCAGTGTTATGGAGTTTAACATGTACATAAAGAAAATAAAAAAAAAGAAAATGTGCCTGGTGGAGGGAGTAGGAGGAATGGCCTGATCATGAATTTGCGGAGCTAGCACCATGGCCCCTTCAATCACCCAATGAGGGTTGTAGACATTGGACCCACACCCATCTAATAGGGAGTGTCTGGGAAGTCCTGTAACAGCATATAATGATATTATCCTGTCTCTATTTATTAGTGTGATGTGCACAGTTCTGGCCGCTGTTCCCTTGGCAGGGGGTAAAGCTGTAGTGGAGGTGACAAGCGCTCATTCAGGGTTATGTTCTGCAGAGGTTAATAAACTAAATCAAATGAATCGCTGATCTTTTGTAATAAGTTAGGATTATAACGATCCAACATTGATATACATTGGGCCTTATGGATGAAAGCTGTCTAGCAGTATGACTGCCCTTGGTTTCCATACATAAGGCCCATTGTGCTTCGTCGCTCATGTGATCAGCCTTCAGCTCAATCATATGATCTACATTACAAATTCCCTCACCCCCGGGTGGTGACAATTCGGGTGAAGAAAAGGTTTGTCCTGTATTAAGTCATGTGAACGATTGCAGCTTAATTGCTATAATCTGGCACCTGATAGTTCACCACATGCATCCAGCATTAAACTGCAATATACTGGAGAATGTTGAAAGAACATGAGCAGCAGAAAGAGCAGAGAGAAGTCACTACAAAGTAACAGCAGCAAAAATGTGTTAGGCCGGGTTCACACCATGTATAGCGCCAAGTGCCTGTGTGCGCCGCTATACGCCTGCTGTTGAAAGTGCGCGCTGACCAGCTCCATTCACTTTGACCTTCCCCGATGCGTAGGGGCCCGAAAGCAGGGCTGTGGAGTTGGAATCGGTGCCTATTTTGCAGGAGTCGGAGTCGTCATAAAATGGACCGACTCCCAAAATATATAATAAGTTGGTCCAGTTAGTTCAGATGCAAAGAGCAAGAGGAAATGGGTCCGGCCAGTGCTGCTGCTCCCATATCTTCAGCCTCATCAGATGAGGAGTGTAATTGATGACATGGAGCAGGCAAAGCGCTGCCCCAGGGGAAAAGATTCCGATCCCAGGGCAAACAGATTTCAGCAAAATCTTTCACCAGCTTTCAAAGAAGTAGAAGAGTTCAACCATTCATCAAAACTGACTGTGGCTGAGGCAATTCCTTTATACCCCGACATTGTTAGAGATATTGCCCCTGTGGTCATCGATTTGCCCCCAACCCAAGTTAGTGTAGAGAGGCCGTTCTCTAGCCTGGAAATAATGAGATCAGATGTGAGGTCATCTATGCAGGATCTGATGGAGGCAATACTATTTCTCAGAACAAATTCAGAGACTCCACAAATGTTCCTGAAGTGTTTTGCATATTTACAATTTTTTTGTGTTCTAAAGTCACATCCAATAAATATATTTTACACTGAAAAGCAAAATGGTAACAATGTTTTGAACTTGTGACTTTCAGGCTCCATCTCTCACCATCCACTACAGCTTTGTACATGAGGCTACTGTAATTTTATATACAGTCATCTTACCTCTCTTATTCATAAATTTGACTTGCAAGTATTTAGCATCTGCTTAGTTCTGCAGATTCTTTCCTATAACTGTATTGTTAATGTTTTGCTCCTAAAAATCAAAATGTTAATTTTTTATTATTTTGTTAGTATTTGGGAAATCCCCCTTTGGTTTTCAATACTGCCTGAATCCTTCTGGGCTCTGGATCAGATTCAAGCATATCTTGATCAAAATCTGATCCCAGATCTCTTCTACACGTTCCCAATGTTGGTGCAGACTGGACTTGGACACAAATACAGCTTTTTCTTTAACTCTACCCACAAGTGTTCAAAAGATCAAAACATTGTTACCCTTTTGCTTGTCAGTGTCTGTTCTACCTAAATAGCTTGATTATTGCATCATAAGGTGATAAACAGCCTGATGTTACCATTTTACTACAGTAACGTTATCACTTAAACATGCGCCATGTATGAGGGAGTCAGGAGTCGGGAGTCAGAGTCGGAGGTTTGGGAAATTGAGGAGTTGTAGTTGGGACTTTGGCTTGCCGACTCCACAGCCCTGCCCGAAAGCAGTGGCATGTCAGTTCCGTTTGTGTTCACCTACTGTGCGCCAGGGAATATGCCGGACAATCATAGCACTCTATGATATACGCCAAAGAGCGCCCTGCAAATGTGCTGTGTGAGCATATCCTTAGACCGGGTTCACCCAATGTGATTTATTACAGTGGAGGTATCCATCAAGGCACCATGAAAGAAGGTACACGACAGATACCACGAGGTGGCCGCGGTGCTCCCATTGAGATTAGTAGAGCAAACGTCCTCCTATGTGGACTAGGTCTGCTGTATCTACCACGCTCTCCCTGCAGGACTCAGAAGCACTGGAGACTACACTAGTGTCCGGCAGGCAGAGCGCATATCGCTGGCACACACAGTCCACAGTCCACATAGGAGAACGTTTGCTCTATCGGTCTCCGTGGAGACAGTCTCCCCAACATAGAAAATAGCGTAGTGTGACGTCCTGAAGAATCTAGGCCCTTACAACCATTTCCAAATCCGTCCCAGGATCCAGAACAGCCGACAGCAGGACACCCACGAGACCCTGTCAATTCCAGATATGTAACTAGATACGGCGACTTTGTACTGGAATATGACAGGTGCCAGATTATCCAAAAATCCAGATTCTCAGTGGCAGAAATGTTCACTGCCCCCACTTGTGAGAGCAGAGAAGCATCTGGGAGAAGGTTGAAGACCAAGTTCAGGAGAAGAACATTGTCATCTACAGCTTTGGAGACATATCGGTTCTAGGCCTGTGAGATGCCAGCACATACCGCAGCTCTGGATTATCAGAGGGGGAGCCCGAAGTGCCAGATTACTGGACTCACACTGCTCTCATCATAGGATCAGAGTCCCTGCTGGGATCCATGGCTGCAGGGAGATCAAACTCTGCACTACTGCCCAGAGGCCGCTGAGCTGGATCCGGTCAGTGGAGCCTCCCTGACCCCGCAGGGTCCCACAGGACTTACTTCCATCGGGTGCTGAAAGCTTTGTATGACGTCCGCACCGGCAGCGCCAGAGGCTTCCCTTCTGCATAGACCTGGCAGGTGACGTACAGGTCCGAGCACGCCTCCTGGTACAGCCCCGAGAACTTCAGCATGGGGTCCTCCAGCACCGCCTTGTAGCTGCGCTGCTCCCGCTCCCTTCCAGACTGCCTCTGAGAACAGAACACAGGGGGCAGCATCATACAAAGCAGAGCTGCTGGAGGGCATGCCGAAAGAGGGCCGGCGGGGAGACCTGCAGCAGGGAGGGGCACGGGACAAGGCTGACATTACAGGGGAGGGGCGGTAACGGGTGACGGGTGACATTCTGGGAGGCGGGTGGCATCATGGGTGAGGGGCAGTAACGGGTGACATTCTGGGAGGCGGGTGGCATCACGGGGGAGGGGCGGTAACGGGTGACATTCTGGGAGGCGGGTGGCATCACGGGTGAGGGGCGGATGCGGGTGACATTCTGGGAGGCGGGTGGCATCACGGGTGAGGGGCGGATGCGGGTGACATTCTGGGAGGCGGGTGGCATCACGGGTGAGGGGCGGTAACGGGTGACATTCTGGGAGGCGGGTGGCATCACGGGTCAGGGGTGGTCACGAGTGAAGGGACAAGGATGACACTTTGGGTGAGGGGCAGACACGGGGGATATTAGATGTGAGGGGCGGACGCGGGGGACAGGCCGGGTGAGGGGCGGTCATGGGGGCATTAGGAGTGAGGGGTGGGTGACAGGGGAAAGGCCGGGTGAGGGGCGGTCACGGGTCAGGCGTGGATGCGGGTGGCAGGGTACAGACCGGGTGAGGAGTGGTAACGGGACACAGGGGATGGGCCGGGTAAGAGGGGGGTGGTACAGGTGGTGAGGGGGGTCACGGGTAACATTACGGGTGAGGAGCGGATGCGGGTGACATTACGGGTGAAGGGCGGGTGACAGGGGACAGGGGGGTGAGACAGGTGGTGAGGGGCGGATGCGGGTGACATTACGGGGGGAGGGGCGGATGCGGGTGACATTACGGGGGAGCGGCGGATGCGGGTGACATTACGGGTGAGGGGCGGATGCGGGTGACATTACGGGGGAGGTGCTGAGGACAGGGGGGGTCGGGCAGGTAGTGAGGGGGGGGGGGATCACGGGTAACATTACGGGTGAGGAGCGGATACGGGTGACATTCCGGGTGAGGGGCGGGTGACAGGGGGTGGGACAGGTGGTGAGGGGCGGATGCGGGTGACATTCCGGGTGAGTGACAGGGGGTGGGACAGGTGGTGAGGGGCGGATGCGGGTGACATTCCGGGTGAGGGGCGGGTGACAGGGGGGTGGGACAGGTGGTGAGGGGCGGAATGCGGTGACATTACGGGTGAGAGGGCAGATGACAGGGGTGGACAGTGGTGAGGGGCGGATGCGGGTGACATTCCGGGTGAGGGGCGGGTGACAGGGGGTGGGACAGGTGGTGAGGGGCGGATGCGGGTGACATTCCGGGTGAGGGGCGGGTGACAGGGGGTGGGACAGGTGGTGAGGGGCGGATGCGGGTGACATTACGGGTGAGGAGCAGATGACAGGGGGTGGGACAGGTGGTGAGGGGCGGATGCGGGTGACATTACGGGTGAGGAGCGGATACGGGTGACATTACGGGTGAGGGGCGAATGACAGGGGGTGGGACAGGTGGTGAGGGGCGGATGCGGGTGACATTCCGGGTGAGGGGCGGGTGACAGGGGGGGTGGGACAGGTAGTGAGGGGGGGGGGGGGATCACGGGTAACATTACGGGTGAGGAGCGGATACGGGTGACATTACGGGTGAGGGGCGGGTGACAGGGGGGGTGGGACAGGTGGTGAGGGGCGGATGCGGGTGACATTACGGGGGAGGGGCGGGTGACAGGACACCGGCCGGGTGAGGGGCGGTCGCGGGACTCACATCTTGAGCTGCACGCTGATGTCCAGGTCGCAGCTGTACACATAGTAGAAGCGGTCGGACTCCCCCATAGCTGCCGCTGGAGAATCAGCCTCTCCCGGCTCCAGCACAGGAAACCAGAACAATAACACAGGAGCCGGGCGAGACCCGGAGACGGTCTGTGATTGGCTGCACAGGATCAATCGCTTCCGCAACCATGGCAACCGGCTACAACTCCTCCACTCAGCGCGTCCGGGCGCGCGTCTCGTCACGTGATGCGCCGCGGCTGTCAGCGGCTGACGTAGTCGCCATCTTGGGGCTGGCACTGTGTGGTTTGTACATTCCGTGCCGTTGTCCGGGGGCTCCGCATATGGGGGAGGTTACCCGGCCACTGCTGGAATAGCCCGCCCCGTCTGAGCCAGCGCCGCTATGTTATGGAGCTGGGGAGGGGCTCGGGTCTGGTGTCCCTGTACACGGTGCTCTGGGATCGGTATAGATGAGGTCTTGTCGGGTGGGGCCAGGCTTGGGTCTGTGTAGATGATAGGAGGGCCTGGAGTTTATACAGTATATCACAAAAGTAAGTATTTGTAAATATTGTATTATATCTTTTCATGGGACAACACTGAAGATCTGACACTGATACAATGTAGTCAGTGTACAGCTTGTATAACAGGGTAAATGTGATGTGCTCTCAACACAGTCATCAATGTCTAAACCACTGGCAACAAAAGTGAGTGCATACCTCAGTGAAAATGGACAAATTGTGCCCAGTTTGCCATTTTCCCTCTACTGTGTCATGTGACTCATTAGTGTTACAAGGTCTCAGGTGTGTTTAATTCGGTGTTATTGCTCTCACACTCACTCATACTGGTCACTGGAAGTTCAACATGGGACATCATAACAAAGGACTGTCTGAGGATCTGAAGAAGAGAATTGTTTCTCTACATGAAGATGGCCTGGGCTATAAGACGATTGCCAGCACCCTGACATTGAGCTGCAGTACAGTGGCTGAGACCAAACGGAGGTTGAACAAGTAAAGTTCCACTCAGAACAGACCCCGCCATGGTCGACCAAAGAAGATGCGCGCACATGCTCAGCATCATATCCAGACATTGGTCCACATGCATGAAGACTGTATTGGTCGAAGACTTTCTTTGTTGCCGTTAGCAACCAATCAGAGCTCCCCTTTTATTTCATATAGTGCTCTGGAAAAATTAAAGGGGTGTTCTGATTGGTTGCTATGGGCAACAAAGAAAGTCTTAGACCAAGACAGTTTTCATACATATCCCCCATTGTCTTTTCACAATAGACATATGAGTGCTGCCCACATTGCTGCAGAGGTGGGTTGCTCATCCTATCAGTACTCAGACCATACGCCATGCACTGCATCAAATTGGTCTGCATGGCTGTCATCCCAGATGGAAGCCTCTTATAAAGGTGATACACAAGAAAGTCCACTAACAATCAAAGTAAGGACATGGATTACAGGATCCTTATATCACAAATAATCCTTTGATTGTTAGTTAGTCCATTGTTTTACCTTAAAATAGGACTATGTAAAAAAAATCAGTCATTCCCAAATAGTTAATGCAATATTATTTTAAGCCCCCATCAAAAATAAAAAGCTGCACATTAAAGGGGCTTTCTCACTACAAAGATTAGCTTTCAGTATGAAGTTACAGGAAATTGAAGACTCTCTCCAAGTACATTGGTCATTAGATTTTACTTTAGTCATACGATGAGAGCGTTTTTTTTATGTGCTCTTGAGTGCACACAGGTTTGTATTATAACCTGCATACCAGGCTATAGTCTGTTGTGTCATTTGAGCAGAGAGCAGGTAGTGACATCACCCCATGGATGGAGTGAGCTCCAAAGAAAAACTAAATATCTCTAACAAGATTAACTGTTGTTTTACTGATAAGCCTTTGCTTTCACTCCTCACAGCCTGTGTAGCTTTGTTTATTTACAGATCAGATCTCCGACACTGCTCTTTTTTATGTCTCAGCCAGTTACTGAGAGACTAAATATGCAAATCACTGCTAAAGAACCACCCATAGCCAGAGGAAAGTAGAGTGAAAGAAAGGCTGGCTGTGACTGTGAAACTGCATAATGAGAAAACCCCTTTAGCACCTTAAAGGGGTTTTCTCACTACATGATTCATCTTACTGCAGTCCTGTTTTCTTGGTTTCACTTTGAATTCAGGGGCGTGTTTATTGGCTTCTACCAGGCTGCAGAAGAAGCCAGGTCTGTAGCTATAGCAACCAGTGCTGGCAGCCTATCAGGAGAGATCAAACAGGTCTGTAGCTATAGTGACCGAGGAGCTGATGCAGCCCATACAAGCGGGGATATCTCAGAACAGGTAGGACACTGTTAATGGACATATATTGCAAGGGGACTTGTTTTTGTAAGATCTTTAATATAAAAAGAGATCCTTGTAGTGAGACAACCCCTTTAACAACGCCCATTGTCTTCTAGCATTCCTACAGCATATTTGTGTGTCTGTGTCTGGAGGTCTGGAGTTTGACTCCTTGCACCAGGAATGGCATAGCATACTTACACCTGGAGATTGGAGTGCAGTTCTTCTTTGTGTGATGAATGAAGAAGTGGCAATAGTCAGCCTCCAGGAACGAGCTCCCACAAGTATCAATATACATAAACATATTAATACCTATGAATATGAGATCCTGTTTCAAGGTAGGTGTTTAACCAATTAACACACCAGGACATAGCTAAACATCATGGTGGCCCTATGGGCGTATGGAGCGGGCTCATGCACTAGGCAGGTATCAGCTCTCATATACAGCTCACACCTGCTGCCAGTGGCCAGGATCAGAGATAACTCCAATCCCAGCTGTTTAAGATACTGGGATCAGTGTGATTGTCACGAGCAACAGCAGTGGATCCTCTGGACCACCGCAAGCGATGGTATAAGCCACGCCAGGGAGCGGAGTCTAAGTAGGTCCCGGTTTTCACCAGATTCCGCCACAAAGCGGGATGGACTTGCTGCGGCGGGAGTCTACCAGGTCGCTACCCCTGACGTGACTTGCTTGCAGTGGCAGCCGAGGTTAGCGTGGTACAAAATCGTAAGGCGTAGACGTAGTCGGGGACAGGCAGGAAGGTCAGGGCAGGCGGCAAGATTCGTGGTCGAGGACAAGCAAGAAGGTCAGGACAGCCGGCAAGGTTCATGGTCGAGGACAAGCAGGAAGGTCAGGACAGCCGGCAAGATTCGTGGTCGAGGGACAGAGGCAAATGGTAATCGTACCAAACGCCCGGTAATTCAGTATACAAAGACTTCATGAACACTTCTCTAGGCTAATGGCACTAAATAGATCCGGCACTGGGCACAGGAAGGGGCAGGCTTAAATAAGGCGGGAGTCTTTCGACAAAGGCAATGGAATTTAGCCGATGTCGCTGGCCTTAACATTAACAGTGCGCGGCGCGCGCGTGTGCTCCTATGGAAGCGGGAACGCACCCAGCCTAGGAAAGGCATAGAGCGACAAGTCAGGCGCGATGCTGGGTAAATTGGAGTCAAGTTTGGCCCTGCGGCCCGACAGCTCGCTTTGACTCTATGCACACTTGGTAGCTAAGCCTTTAAGGTGGGGTGCAGCGCCCTTCTGCTGCCTGATGACCCCCTCCACCCACCAGCAATGACATAAACCTCCCAACCTTTACAGATTGCAAAGAGGGGCAAAACAGCAATGACTAACCACATTCAAATACATGACATCACACCAGGCCACACCCCTAACCATGCCCAAACAGATGGCATCACACCAGGACACACCTTTACCTCTCCCAAGCATACCAAATCATGCCCAGCTTCCTCCAGTAGACCAGCACCAACACAACAGCGGCGTTACTGGGGTCTATAAAAATGTATTCACATAAAGTATAAGACAATGTTCCATGGATGATACTCTTTATATAATGGTCATAAAGTGACCATATAGTACCAATATACAAGGAGTATATATCACCATACTGCTACTGACCAAACCAAGACTAATAGTATCAATGATGCCACCATAGAAATATCAGATAATACCACCACATCGTGACCACATATCACCACCACAGAGTGACTGAAAAATACCTGAATATAAACCAATACATTAGCTTGTAGTCACTTATTCCTTGCCATTGCTAGTGAATTGTGATAGGAAGTTAGATCCCAGTTGTGCACAGGCGCTCTGCAGACATATATGACTGTCATACAGTGACCATATAGGGGTAGATTCCAGTTGTACAGAGGTGCGCATTATGCGCAACATAAAAGTGATTACAGTGGAGTGACATCCAGGGGCTCATAGGAGACATCTTTCTTGACTAGAGCTGTTCTTCCCTTTTTTTCTTGACCAACATGCTGACTTCTCCCGGCCACAACTCATTCCTGGAGAATTTACCACTCAAACATCTTAGAATGCTCACTTTTTCATCTTTTCTCTACCTCTGTACAAAATCCACATGCAGTGATATATGTAGGTGACGGGGCAATGGGTTAATAGGAAGTGAGGGGGTTGTAGAGTAATAGAGGGGTGTTTTTCTGTGTTGTCACTAGGCTACATAACACAATGGTAGGTGAAGGGACAGGAGAGGGGGTACAGACCACAGTTTACAAAGACAATCTCCTGAGGGGAGACAGAGGACCAACCCCTTAGGAAATTGTGGTGTGGCTGAACTGTGTCCCTTGCAACCCCAAGTTCTGCTGCAGCCATGACTTTCAGGGGGTGCAAGAAATCGTGATTAGTTTAGTACTAACAAGTTTTTTGTAGTGATTTTTATTTTTCCACAGATTCCCTCCATTGGACTTTATCGGATTTTTTGCACTTACGTCGACCAGCCGCTAACTTATTCTTTACAACCCTTACCAGCCGAGCCGAGTTTGAGGGCCATCTCTGACATAGCCTATTTTTGAAATCTGTCGAGTGTCACTTTATGTGAGAATAACTTTAGTTGACACTTTAACCTATCCATGTGATTCAGAGATTGTTTTCCCCCCCCCTCGTGACTAACCCAATTGTGCTATACAGATAGTAAGTTAAATTTTTGGGTCCAAAAAATGAGATTGTGTTTATTTGTGAAAAATATCAAATTATGTGTGAAAAAATGTTGAAAAATTCTTACCAATTCAATCACTTCAAAAATTTCTGCATGTAAGACAGACTAGTTATTCCACCAAATTGTTTATAACTACATCTATACATATGTCCCTATTAAGGTTGTGCATCAATTTATTTTTAAATGTCTTTTTTTTTTTTTACGACATTCTAGTAGGGGCTTATAAATTAGTAGTAATTTTTCCAAATTTTCACAGAAAATTTGCAATAACTTACATATTTTTTTCTAGGGACCAGTTCCAGTTTCTAACGTGACTTTTTTGATTGACCTGTATGTTAGATACCCTCCCATAAAAATGACACTCATCTAAGAAACTACACAAACCCCTTAAAGTATTCAAAACCGAATTTCTAGGAAGTTTATTATTAACCCATTAGTGTTTTCAACAGTAATTAAAAGCAAAGTGGAAAGTGAAATTTTCAAAATTTCACTTTTTTGCAGATTTCAAATTCATATCATTATTGACAAAAATCTACTGCGATAAATGTGATATCAGGGAAATGCAAATTAATATTGATTCCCCAGACTCTTTCTGCCGACTTATCAGAGATATCCATATGTGGACCTAGTGCATTATTATGGCTCAATTACGCGATAACCTGCCCCAGAATAGGATGACACCTACTATACTCTGGGGTCTCATTTTCATTACAAATTTTTTTAGGGGGCCATTTCAGGTTTGCGACACCCTAAGGTTTCCAAAAATTTAACAAATACCCATTCTAAAAAGACCCCAATATTGGAAACTAAACCCCTTAGGAACATATATCCAGAGGTGTAGTGAGCATATTCTCTACATCGATCACCACAGCGTTTCACAATTTTTTTAGCGTCTCGTCTCTGAATAATAAAAAAACAAAAATTCTATTTACACATTCCAATAATCCTTGCAATTTTAGCTTGAAAAATGTTTAATTTTTACAAGGAATCTTGGAAAAACTCAAAAAAATCTACCCCAAAAATTCAGTGTTACGCAAATTTCTTCATAGTTCGGTCCAATACCCTACCTGTGGTGTAAATTGCTGTTGGGCGCATGGCAAGGGGGTACAAGTGGAGGGAGTGCTTATTGGGCTTTTGGCGCACAGATAGTGGTGGGGCCATGTTGCATCTCCAAAGCCCCCAAAGTACTAAAACAGTGAAACCTTCCACATAGTTGCCTTAGCTCCATTTTGGCGATTCAACCGCCCTCAGGGTCTATCACACCTCACGGGTGTATTTTTGCATTTTGTGCCAGCACAGGTTGTTCTCAAGTTTTTTTTTTAGTCATTATGGGCCTTGGAATAATGGAGGGAGGGGGAAAACGCAGTTACCGCCATTTGTTTTCTGGGGCTTCATTTTTAAACAGTATTCCGCCATACGGGATAAATGACTGGGATAACTTTACTAGGGGGTCGTAGCATTACAATGATATAAATTATTTATTTAGTTTTTTATGTTTTACTTTACTCTATTTACAGCATAGAAGGCGAGTTTTATAAAAAGGTTGAGCATTTTTTTCAGTTGTCCCGTATTCTGACAGCCATTAGCTTTCTTAATTTTTGTTCGTCATAATGGCACCGTTTGTGGGCTTCGTATTCTTACGGAGATGAGTTTGATTGTTTTCACTAGATACCATTATGTGGGCGCATACGATGCTTGATTCACTTTTTATTAAGGTCTGTGAAGCATTTTGTGACGAATAAAACAGGCAATCACTGGTAGAGGATTTAGTTATTTTTTATTTTTTTAACAGCGGTCACTGGGCGGTATAAATGAAATCTAAGTTTTCTCGCAGTGATACGATGTAACAGCGAGTACCACATTGAGGTACATATTTGTTTAATGTTTTACTGCTCTTTACACAATAAAAACACATTTATTTCTGAAAAGAAAAACACAACTCACGTTTTTGTCATCATCGCAGTCATGGAGGTCAAGAGCCATAAGCTAATTTTATTTCTTCCTGTTTAAGGAGCTGTATGGGACCTTTTTTTTTTTTGCAGGGATGATTAACGTTTTTATTGGTCTAATATTTTTGGGGGGTACAAGACTTATCATGATCGCTTTTAAATCTGTTTTTTGTGAAGGCATGTGTGAAGAAAATACTGCAATCCTAGCAGTGTTTTTTATTTTTATTTTTAATATAGCGTTCACCGTGCTGTATCCGTGACAAGTTAGTTTTTACTCTGTGGGTTTGAGACGATTTACGTGAGATACCACAATTTATATAGTTTTTTTTTATTTGAAAAAGGCTACAATTTTTTTTAAATAAAAAGTGTTTTTACATGTGTAGATAAAACAACATTTATGCTCGCTATCTTTCTATATCCATAACTTTTTAAGATTTTTTCCAGGTATACAGAGCAGTGTAAGGACTCTTTCTATTTTTGCCGGGATGAACTGACTTTTAATTGGCATCACTTTGATGTTGATAAGAGTTTTTGTATTACTTTTTCTTTACTCCATGTTATGTGCTGCGGTCGATGAACAAAAATTCGCTATTCTTGTGACTGTTTTTGGTGGGGTTTTTTTACGGCGTTCAGCCCGTATACGGGTTAATATTAACTCATTACAGATTTATATTTGGGTGGGATCGCGTACGCACGCGGCGATACCAAATATTGTTACTGTTATTTATTTTATTGATATCTTTAGATTTAGGGCGATGGAAGCGGCCGTTTTATGTTACAAATAGGGGAAAAGGGGCGATTGTACGTGTTTTTAATTTTTACATTTTTTGTGTATTGTGTGTTTCTTACTTTTTTACACTTTTTTTTAACTTTTTCATACTTTTACAACTTTCTTCCCCCTCAGGGGGGTGGGGAATATTGGCATAGAACTCGGAGCGAGTTGCTAGATCATTCATGCAATAGGAGATCAGCATAGCAAGCTTATATCCTGTCTCCATGGCAACTACTGTCTGTCACGGCTGAGCCCACTCAATGCACTGTTGGCATCGTGACGTCACCAGAATCAACCCGGATGCTGTCATTCAGCGTCCGGGCTATCTATAGGGCTGGTAGGAGTGATGGTACATGTACCGCGCTCAGGCGGCCGTTACTGGTTTCGCCGATGATCGGTCGGCACAGGAGCTCGACTCCTGGGCCAGCCCGCTAGCTGCGATGTCGCGACTACTACGATGTCGCGACATCGGGGGGTTACATTCCTCCGCGGTACCATCGAGTGCGCATCTGATCCGGCCGTGGGGATGCGGCAGTGATGCCAGCGTAATATACCGCTGGTGTTCATGCCGTGAGCGGGAAATCTTGCGCGCCATAGGTCCCGGCCTGTGATGAAAGCGCGCAAGATCGCCGTGGATGCGTACATCATATCGGCAATTTGCGGGAACCCCTACCCGACACCATTGCCGAATGAGTACGACTAAACTGTCCGTAGGGTTAATAAAGTGGTCACTGAGGCATGAGTGTCCGGGACTGTTTATTTAATAAAAAGTGGTTTTATAACTTAAATCTGTTTTTTTTTCTCTGGGTTTTTATTCATATTAATAATTTAAAAAGCGTTGTCTTTCATCATGAGCAAAGCTGACACTAACCACCACTCACAATTACCCCATTCGTACCCCAATAACCAGCTGGTCCAACTCACACAGAGCAGGTCACCAACACAGAAAAGGACCATCTAATGTGAATGTCCGCTTCTTGGTGAGCTGTTCGATAATATTCTAAGGATGTAGATCGGGCCCAATAAACATGGACCGTCACCATCCTAATAGCATCATAACTACATAGCTAAGCTACGCTGGTTATTTCCTCTTGTGATGGCTGAAAAAATAAGGCGGGGACTCGGGTCTTTTCTTTTTATACTTGTCACATTGATCAATACAAACGAAAAGATAGAAATTATTTTTGAAAAAATTATCTGGAGTCCCCTCTATCCTCCTGAAAAACAGAAACCCAACAAAAAACCAGGGAGATGGGCATCACCAAGCTTTCCTGGACAATATATAGGAGAATTAGGTGACAAGCCCTTTCCAAGCAGACTAAACTGGGTCCCTGCTGTGGGGAATAAGGTTCCACACAGAGTTCGTGGATACTGGATAGTTTATGCAGTATCCAGGAAAGCTGGGTAGGTCATGGGGAAGGGAGGATCAATTACCTGACTCCGTGTAGGAGTGGCCATGGTTGCTGTTGCAGCTAGACTATATAGATCCCTGTTGTTAGCAGCTGTAATAATCTGCAGGCGTCCGCCCGCTGTCTACTTCCTTCACCACCATGCAGGACACATGCATTTTTGCTGCACAAATTTTCTTCATGTGTTTTTTATGCAGTTGAGAAATGCAGGCAGTAATATATACAGTAATAAAACGTGTGAAACCAGCCTTTAGCTGGGTTCACACATTGCGTTTCTCAACTGTATCAAAAATGTATGAAGATAACACATGCTTTTTAATTGAAATGGTTATATTAGCTCTGATTTAGAACCCAGGTGAAATTTCTGTTAATTAAAAAATGCTTTCATTTTTTTTAAATTCTATTTTTGATGCAGTTAAAAAATGCCACATGTGAGACCCCCTCTTCCCCTTAACCTCAGGCTTCTGGTCAGAAAAGCCTGTAATTGCCCCACCCTAAAGCATGTAAGGGGCAGCACAGACCTGGAGCTTGAAATGTATATTTCCCCTTATTTAAAAAAAAAACATATTTTACTTCGTGTAATTGGGCCCATCTGCCACTTTTCTTGTTTTTACTGCTGAGTTATGTCTTGTCTTTTTTTCCCAGTCTCACAAATCACAACTATGAGCAGAAGCTTTGTTAAAACTCCCAAGATTAATACAGGAGGAGATTGACAAATTAGAAGACGTACATTTTGATGCAAAGTAAATCCATGCATCAAATTGCTCATTTAGCTTGAAACTTGTCAGCTATATTTACAGTCTCTGCTGAGTGAAAGCATTTGTGTCTTCCAGGGTGTGAGGCTGGCATAGCCTACAGTATGGGGGATGTTCACAAGATGTGTGCAATAAGGCTCGGTTCACATCCTTGTCAGAGATTCCATTCACAACCTTTGTCGTGACTCCATGTCCATGATGGACATCAACAGCCTCTGACGGCCTCATTGACTACAATGAAGTCTGTTGCATTTCTATCAGTCAATTTAACAAAAATATAATGTTGCATATTGTGCATACTTTCAACAGTGCTAACAGAGGTGTATTGCGGCGCGAACCTGTATTCTACAGGTTGATACGATTCTGTTTTTTTTGTTATGTTTTAATACTTTTTTAAAAAAAATTAAAACATTCTCTATTTTTTAAATTTGCCCTGCAGCCCCATTTTGTGCCACCAATTATTTTTTTGTTTTGTAATCGTGAAAAACAAATTACAGGCTGAAGTCTAGTTTTATTTGTACCAATTTGGGAATATACTTTTGTTATAGAATTTCAAAAACAATTTAATAGTATCAAATGAAGGTGCTCAGGCCACACCAGATAAATTGTACAACATACAATTAAATCCAATTATAGATGCAAAATTTTATTGGAAGGTGCCTTCCGCTCCACATAAACCATTTTAGCACATAAGTAAAAACATGGGCCACATGTATAAAAACTGTCTAGGTCTAAAACTCACTTTGTTGCTCATAGCAGCCAATCAGAACACCCTTTTCATTCATATAGTGCTCTGGAAAAATGAGACGGGTGCTCTGATTGTACTATGACATATTGAATCAAAGCATGATCCCCACCTTTTGGAAACTGGGTCGCAGGGTAGTATTCCAACATGTTAACGACCCCAAACACACCTCCAAGACGAATACTGAATTGCTAAAGAAACTAAGGGTAGAAGTGCTGGTCTCCAGACCTAAACCCTATTGAGCATCTGTGGGGCATCCTCAAACAGAAGGTGGAGGGGTGCAAGGTCTCTAACATTCACCAGCTCTGTGACATCATCATGGAGGAGTGGAAGAAGATTCTAGTGACAACTTGTGAAGCTCTAGTGAACGCCATGCCCAAGAGATGGGCACAATTTGTCCATTTTCACTTAGAGTTGTGCAACTCAAGTTTTGTTAACCAGAGCGGTTTAGGCAATTGATGTCTGTTGTTGTTGAGTATTTTGGAGGCCACATCAAATTTACCATTGTTATAAACAAGCTGTTCACTTGCTACTTTTACATGTTTCAAAAATGTCATATCTGCAGTGTTGTCCCATGAAAAAATGTAATACAATATTTACATAAATGGGAGGAGTGTACTCACTTTTGTGAGATACTGTATATAATGCAAAAAGGTGTACGAAAATGCACTTCTATTACTTCCTGCTTATGAATAGGAGCAGTAACATGGAAGCTATAGAAGCCTTCATTAGGCTACCGGATACCATAGCAAGCGCTCAGAAGCCCACAATCCTGTTGTGTGGGTGCAGATCAGGGGAAGGAAGGGTGTGCTCGTCACAGCTCCGATCCTTGCTGTTAGCAGCAAGCCTCATTTATAATTAACAACCGACACCTGCTGCATATGTGGCGAGGCTCAGCGAGTGAGCCCACTCCCTTAGTGTCGCCATGACGTATCCGTACACCTTGGTGCACTAAAAGTTCAAACATGTTTGTTAAATAGCCACACAAATTTGTAGGTCAACACTACTGTTGAATAGCAACCCTGATCCCCAACACCACAAAATTAACAGATGGGTGCCAATCAGAGAAAAGAAGGGGAGCAAAAGTACTAGACAGGAGGCCACAGAGAAGGATATTGCACTAGTCTAGGCGGGAGAGGACGTGGACAAGCATTTTTGTTGTATCGAAGTTAAGGAATGCACAGATTTGAGAGATATCTTTCAGGTGGAGGCAGCAGGCAGAGGTAAGGGCTTGGATGTGGGTTTGAGAAACAAAGAGAAGTCCAAGGTTATCCCAATGCAGCAAATTTGCCAGGCCGGTGAGAGGATAGAGCCTTTGACTGTGAGAGAGTGATCTGGTGGGAGAATAGAGTGGGATGGTGGAAACATGATAAACTCAGTTTTCTCCACATCTAGTTTTAGGAGACGGAAGGAGAAGAAGGAGGATTTGGATGACAGCAGTTCTGGGATTCCGGGACACAGTAGAGGAGTTAATGTCTGAGCCAGAGATGTATAGTTGGGTGTTGTCAGCATACAGGTGATTCTATGTGATGCTATGAGCTGACCCCAGCCTAAAACCACCCAAATTACATACATACAATAATTACTAAAGGCATTCAAAGTCTCACCCCCTCAAAATCATGTATGCCTTTGCGTAGTTCTTCTGGGTTTCATTCCCTCTAAGGCTGGCACTACCCACAAATCTTTTGTAGAAAGATCTTTCACTTTTTAAAGGGGGGTTTCATCTCATTTTTTCATTGCTATAAAAGGGCAAAATTTCCTTTTTTTCTGTAATTCTGCGTCAAGATGCAAGCTTAAAGATGTGACAGTAGGGTCCTATTGAATTAAATTGGAATAAGTGTGCAACAGGCACAGAACTGTGTTTTTTTTGCACACTGTTTGACATGTTATAAACTGCAAAAGAAAACAGAGTTCAGCAAATAACTAGTGCATAAACGCACCAAAAGACATCCAAAATACACTGAAGTCCCTGTACATAAAAAAGCATGAAAATATGTGAATAATCACCAAAAGACACAATGCATGTAAAAATGCATGAAAAAACATGCTTACAAATGAGCTTTTCTCACATGAAATAAGCACCTATTTCATTGCAACCTTTAGCACCATGAACAAAGCCTAAATAAACCTCAATATGTTCCTTTGCACAGCAACTTCAGCTCAAAAGAGGAGATTGGAAAATCTCGCTAAAAAAAAGAAAGTCAGTGTGTAGCCTTATCGTAGGATATGTTCACATGGCATACTCTTCCAAGTGAAAAATACGCAGTGTAATATGCGACAGAAATCCAAGACATGCTGTAAGGTTTCTGCTGCAGCTTTTTGGACTTTTTCAGTGTAACAGTGGGAACCGGATATATGTGGATCCTCTGTGCGAGAGATGATGTAGATGCAGACCACGTCAGGGAGCAGAGTTTAAAGGGTCCCCAGTCTTTACTGAAACCTACCGCAAGGCCGGATGGACTTACAGTAGCTGTGGGAAACCCCCAGGTCACTACTCCTGACAACTCGCATTGACAGCCGAAGTGCTGGATGTAGGACAGTACAGGTCAAGGCAGATGCAACCGTAAAACTGTAGCACAGTCCCAGAAAGGTAGCAGACTGGTATAGCGGCAGATAACAGCAGTACAGGTAAACATAGGTAACACTGGTAGCAGGACATCAGTAACACTGGTAATTGCCATCCCATGACAGCAGAGGTCAGGATCAATGTGGGAACATCACCAAATATCAACAAACTGACCCAGAGCAGGAAGTTCCTTGAGTCCCAGGTGGTGAGTGACCATTGACCGGGTAATTAATGTACTGTCCCTTTAAATTTTGGTGTGCAAACTGGTGCGCGCACCAAACGCTGGCAGGAGCGAGAACCGGAGCAGGAGCAAGAATAGATGAGCACACAGAGGCAGTGGGTAGAGAGGACACAAGTGGGAAACGGCCATGTTCGTGGTCCGGAGCGGGGACTACAGCATGGACCGTGACACTACGTCCTCTCTTAAGCCACCCATTCCGGGCCAGGCAGCTTCCCAAGTAGGAGAGTGGGGCAACGACATCCTCCTCGGTCTGCAAAGAACTGTCTTCAGATGGGATGTCTTGCCAGTCCTGGGAAACTTCCTGGACTTGGGAATCCACAGCTGGAACAGCAAAGGCGGTAGGTTGGAGGAGAGGTAGGCAGGTTTGCACTAGTTGGGAAGATTTGAGGCAGTGTGAGTGGCATTGCTGGCAACACCTGCCCCTCCTGCCCCAAATCTACCTCTCCCGCAGGAACCTACAAAACCTTAACCCTCACACTCTCTCTGATTCTTTTGCTCCCCTCTCTACCATATCCTTATTTGCTGACCAAGACACAGCCACCGCTTTCTACATCCCCTCAATCATCACCATCCTTGACTCGGTCACCCCCTCACACACAACTGAACCCACAAAATCAACAGACAACCCTGATGCACAGATTTGGCTAAACAGCTGAGGCGAGCTTGCTGAACGCTGCTCTAAAAAAAAACCCACTCCACTGACGACTTCACCTCATACAAACAATCACTACATACATTTAATTCCCCACTAGCCAAACAGGATTACTTCACCACTGTCATATCCTCCTTGTCTCACAACCCCAAACAACTTTTTAACACATTCAGCGCCCTCCTCCATCCACCAGCACCCCCTCCCCCATCTCTCCTATCAGCAGATGATTTCGCCACTCATTTCCTAAATAAGATCAATCTCATCAGACAACCCCACAGTGCCCTCCGCCTACCTCTATTCCTGCAGTGTCTCCACAGCCCACCTCTACACCTGCTTGTCACTATTCCCCTTAACATGCTTCTCTACTGTCACTCATGACAAGCTTTCCTCTAAATCCAACCTCACTACCTGTAATTGTGACCCATTGTCATCCCACCTCATCACATACTTTAGTGCTGTTACAATCCCAGCCCTCACCCATCTCTTCAACCTATCGTTAACCTCTGGCATCTTCCCTTCCTCCTTTAAACACGCTATCTTCACACCAATCCTTAAGAAACCATCTCTTGACCCCACTTGTTTGTTCTACTATCACCCCATCTCACTGCTTCCATTTGCTTCTAAACTCCTTGAACAGCATGTCTATCTTCAACTTTCCTCTCATCTCTTCGCCAACTCTTTCCTTGATCCGCTGCAATCGGGCTTCCGACCCCACCACCCTACAGAAACCGCCCTAACCAAAGTCACCACGACCTAGTAACTGTGAAAGCCTCACACCACTATTCTGTGCTTCTCCTCCTAGACCTGTCCTCTGCCTTTGACACTGTCGACCATTCACTCCTGCTACAAATGCTCTCCCTCAGCATCACGAACTTGGCCCTTTCCTGGATCTCCTCGTATCTCACTGATCGGAAATTCAGTTTTTCTCATTCTCGCACCACCTCTTCCCCTCGCCATCTCTCTGTTGGTGTCCACCAGGGGTCAGTCCTAGGGTCCTCTTACCCTTCTCTATCTACTCTCTTCGTCTAGGCCCACTAATAGCATCACACGACTTTCAATACCACCTATATGCTGATGACACCCAACTTTACATCTCTGGTCGAGATGTTAGTTCTCTGCTCTCCCGGATCCCATAGTGTCTATTGTCCTTCCGTCTCCTAAAACTAAATGTGGAGAAAACTGACTTTATCATCTTTCTACCGTCCCAATCTATCCCCCCATCAGATCTCTCTATCACAGCCAACGGCTCCACACTCTTACTGGCTCTGCAAGTTCGCTGTCTTGTGATAACCTTTGACTCCTCTCTGTCCTTCAAACCGCACATCCAAGCCCTCACCTTTGCCTGTTGCCACCATCTGAAAAACATCCCCTGAATCCACTCATTCCTTAGCTTTGATACTTTAAAAATGATTATCCATGCCCTTGTGATCTCCCGCCTAGAGTATTGCAACATCCTATGGCCTCCCATCTAGCACCCTCGCTCCTTTCCAAATCATTCTTAACTCTGTTGCGTCGCCACTCCTCTGCCTCTTCCCCTTTACCAATCCCTAAACTGGCTACCCATTGCCCAGCGAATCCAGTTCAAGTTAGTAACCCTGACCTACAAGTCTCTCCATAACCTCACCGCCCTACACTCTCACCGGTCCCACAAGTCTGCTGCCTTGGGATAACCTGTCACTCCTCTCTGTCTTTCAATCCAAATATCTAAGCCTGCCGGATTCACCTGAAAAATATCTCCCGAATCTTCTCATTCCTCATGCTACAAAAATGCTGGTCCATGCTCTTGTCATCTCTCGCCTAGACTACAGTACTGCAACATCCGTCTCTGTGGCCTCCCCTCTAGCAAACTTGCTTCCCTCCAAACCATCCTCAACTCTGCTGTCAGTCTAATCCACCTCTCTCCTACCTCGCTTCTCCTCTGCTTCTCCCCTCTGTAAATCCCTACACTGGCTACCCATTCCCCAGTGAATCCAGTTCAAATGACTAACCATGACAAACGAGGCTTTCCATAACCTATCCCCTAAATAAAACTCTGCCTTACCCTCCAGATACCTCCCCTCACGCAATCTCCACTCCTCTCTGCTATTCTCTTGTCAGCTCCTCACACAACTGTCTCCAAGACTTCTCTCGTGCTTCCCCCACACTCTGGCACTCACTGCCCCAACATATCAGACTCTCTTCCACCTTCACCATCTTCAAAAGCAACCTGAAAACTCATCTCTTCAGGATTGCCTGTAACCAACAATATCTCCGCTGCCATTACTCCACCCCACAAACATGTCTGTCCCTCACCTTCTGTCTCTTTCCACCTTCTTTGTAGATTGTAAGCCTTCACAGGCAGGGTCCTCTATTCCTCTCTGCAAGTTGTTAGTCATTTAGTGTTACCATTGTACTTGTTTGACATATGTTTTGTATGTTAACCCCTTGGAATGTACAGTGCCCTGGAACTAATGGTGCTTTAAAATAAATAATAATAATAATAGCTGTATAGAACTAATATACAGTCTTCAGAACCTATGTACATTGGTATCTATCACTATATGGTCATTATATGATGGTAATATACAGTCTGCAGAACCTGTGTACAGTGGTATCTATCACTATATGGTCATTGTATGGTGGTAATATACAGTCTACAGAACCTATGTACATTGGTATCTATCACTTTATGGTCATTGTATGATGGTAATATACAGTCTGCAGAGCCTGTGTACAAAGGTATCTACCACTATATGACAGTAATAACGGTCAAAGTGTAATGGTTTATATTCAGTAACGGTGTGGCAGTATTATTCAATCACTATGTGGTGGTGCTATGTGGTTATGGTGTTGTTGTATTATCAGTCACTAGGTGGTGGTGTTATTCAGTTACTAAGTGATCGTGCTGTGGTGTCATGAAGGCAAAAAATTATGAGAATACCTGAGTGCGAGAAAGCGTAATAGCGTTCAAACCTGCACCTGCAGGGAAAGGAAAATGTGCCTGGTCAGGAAGGAGAGTAAAGAGGGGCACAGTCGGGAACTGGTTTATGTTGCTGCGTCACTGCGTGATGCCATATGTTAATGTGGGAGGGAATGGGGGATTTGTTCCTCCTCACCCTGAATGCGGTTTGGCCCTGGCTGCAGTTACTGTTGTGATCCACATGGCTTATTCCAATTGAAAGGCAAAGTGTAGAAGGCAGTTACATAACATATCAATCAATGATTTTTTTTTTAACAACACTAAAACCATAAAACCTTTTAAATAAATCATTTCTAAAATCAAAATTGTCGTCCTGTGCCTTTAATTAAGCAGGAATATTTCACCTTAATAAAAATGTTTCCAGTAATGAAACCTTCTGCAGAATCCTTACTCTATCAAGATAATTATGTAGATTAACCTTGTAAATTCATCTCCATTTTTGTAGAAAAAATAAGGCAGACGGATTCTGTATATTTTCAGGGCATCCATTTTTTGAGCCTTCGGATATCAGTGGGTTTCGGCAGTTTTTCTGAATCTCATGTTAAATTCATAAGACCCACTTTCTTGTCTTCCCAGTGGTCCCATCAATCTTCACGTGGAGGGGCTCACTGCATCGTTAATATTAATCTGGGCTGTTCCACCTTAAAGTGCTGCGGAGCAAAGACTCTTATTGACCCCGGGCAATATGATTTAGCTTGCACAGACATACCTAGAAAAGTTTGCTCACCAGCCAGGATGACAGCTTTCAGGTCATCTCAAGCCTCCTCTCCGCACCTTGTTTAGACCTGAAGGAGCTTTAAAATGTAAAATCCTCAATATATGTTTTGTAGAATTTTGCATTCGATCCCTTCTTAATTCCCCTTGGGAGAAAATTCACTATCTCAAATGTTAAACAGCATTTCCATCTAGAATGAAAAAATCCACAGTAAATATAAATCCTTGAGTCGTCCTTTTCCGTCAAGTCATTAAAATGTTATTCTTGGTTAGATCTGTTCTTGGGAAAGCTGGATTACAACCAATATAGTTATATAGTTTATAAAACTTAGAAAAGATACACTTCCATCCAATTCAGCCAATAATCCTAGTGTGTTGATCCAGAGCAAGGGAAACCCCATGAGGTACAAGCCAGGGTTCCTTATTGTCAGGAAAATATATCTTCCAGACTCCAAATATGCATATGGATATGGATTCATAAAACCTGTGGCCTGTTCCCCAGACCCAGCCGTTGTTTTCCCTAACGCGATAACCCATGCTCTCCTTCCTGCAAACGCCAGGTTCTGCTTCCTCCTGCCCCCTATTATGTGCGCATACACTGGTCTCAGATTTAAAGGGTCAGCGTGCACCCCCCAGCTTTCCCAGGGACCTATCACTGGTCTGCCTGGGGCTTTATCAGGACACTTCTCTCTCTTCTCTCTGCCAGTCATCGGTGTTCCCTCATTAGTCTTGAGCTTGTTTCCCGTGTGCTGCATCTCCTGGTTCTGTCCTCCTGCTTTGTACCGCTGACTACTCTCTGCCTGCCGCCTGCCCTGACCTCCTTGCCTGTGAGCCGATGATGCCTCTGCCTGCTCCTTTTGTACCACATTAACACTCCGGCTGTCACCACAAGAGGCCACATCAGGGGTAGTGACCTGGGAGTCTCCCGCAGTCAATTCCATCCCACCTTGCGGCGGGCTTTGGCGAATACCAAGGTGCTCCCTAGACTCTGCTCCTTGTTGTGGTTATAGTCATCTCTCACGGTGACCCAGCAGATCCACCATTTACCCGCATTACAAAATCACACCAAGAAAATGGCACAAATTAGCAAAAACACATAGAGAGAATTTTATTGTACAAACAAGAATACAAACAAGAAAGCAAACTAAGAAAATGATGCACACATGCACAAGTTATCAAAAAAATAAAGAAGTAATTCCATTGTACTAATGCACACACAAAAAACACTCAAGAATGATGCACCCCCAAATATGAAATACTAAGTGATAATTTTATTGTGACAAAACACAGGTGTGTATTGGTGTGCATGTTTATAGGTGTCCTGTGTCTGCATTTGTACAATCAAATGATCTCTATATTTTTACAATTTTTTGGGGGCACTAGCCACTTGGTGGACTTTTTTGTGTGTCTTTTCTCTAGCTATTACTTTGATTCATAACTAGACTGAATTACCATTCAGATGAAATGCATACTTATCACCACAGAAATGCATACAATCTAGAGATTTCTAACATCACAAAGTTAAAAGGAATAGGGTCCCATAATTTTATGAGTAAATTAGCTTTTACTTTTTTCGATGGTTTTCCCTGCAGAAACAGCTTAGAAGTATCAGAATATAGTACAGGTGAGATTTACACAAATGCTATTTATTCACTGCCAAAGCCGTAGGTGTGTCTGACAATAACATAGAATGTGAAATATAGGACTATTCTAAATTTGGTGAAGTTTTGCCACAGGCAAAGTAGATGTTTTAGTAGTATTACAGGTCATATAGAACAAAGGATATACTTTCATTGACCTTCTTCATTGTGTAACCGATGTAGCTGCATTATCAAAAGTAACAATAATCTGTATAGGCTCAATAGATGTATTTGTGACCATGTCTGTTTTTGGTATTTGGAAATGTGACCTTTCCTGGGAAATAGCTCCCTGGGATGCCTCGCTGAGTACATAGTCGGGTTCATCTAAAGCGACTCCTCAGGTCTGCCGCCTGATTCAGAAAATCGTACTTTGAGGAACAATTTCGCCTCACGCAGAGATATTGTGTAGTCCCTTTCTTAAGACATATTGGGTGACTACTCTCCCACCGTAGTACAGAATTAGTCGCCTCGGGTTTGCAATATAGAGAAGTCGATCACATGAAAGGAGTTCTGATATGCGAACATCCAGAAACAGTGATAGATTCAAACTCAAGTATAACCTGTAAGAGTTTTGTGATGATGGTGCCTGTTCAGGCCTTGCACTTGTAGTCATGATTCTTTGCCTGATTTGTATGTTTTCTTTGTAATAGTCTGAACTCTGTCTGAGTCCAGTACTTTTTCTGTGTTGATTGACAGGTCCTCCACCACAACCGTTGAGTTACTTCTGCTAGTCCCAGTACTGGGCTGCAGATAGTCTAAACTGAGTGGTGATAGTTGCCTTTGTCACTCATCTCAATTCTCTGTCAGTCTGTGTTCTGTGTGGTCTGGATGTAGGAGGGCCGATCCAATCACGACCTGCACTGGGACTCTTACATCCCATAAGAAGACCACTTATGCTTTTGGACATTGTTGCGATAGTCTCTTGTAGCTTGAGCTGGTGTTTCATATTGGATTATATTGCTTGCATTTCTGACCCCTTTGCCTGTCTTCTTGGCCTCCATTTTTCGCCTATCATTTTCTATCGTTTTACTATGTCTGGTTTGACCTGACTATTCCTTTGTGTTTGTTTGTCTTGTTCTGTGTTTCACTTGCCTAGTGAAGGGAATGTTGATCAGTTGTCGCTTACCGCGTAGGGTCGGGTTGACAAGCAGGCAGGGTCAGTTTTGGGAGGCTTAGCATTAGGGCTCACGCTGTCTGCCTTCCCCTGTCTTTCTATTCAGGTATCGGGGTCCCTTACAAGTTTACATTAAATAGTTCGACCACCAGTTTAAACTCATCAGGTGTCCCATTCAATATACTTTGGTGTAAGACTGGAAAGAAGAAACCCAGGGGATAGAAAGGAACGGTCATGGGCAGGTTGCGGATCC
This sequence comes from Phyllomedusa bahiana, assembly GCA_025379985.1. Classification (NCBI taxonomy): domain Eukaryota; kingdom Metazoa; phylum Chordata; class Amphibia; order Anura; family Hylidae; genus Phyllomedusa; species Phyllomedusa bahiana. The sequence continues at coordinate 71,132 of JAODAL010003720.1, forward strand.
TCTAAGTCAGACACAGGTTTGGCGTGAGGCCATGGTGAGAAGCGGAGTCTAAGCAGCCCCCTGGTCTCCATCCTCAGCCCCATAAAAGGGGCTTGGACTCCACTTCAGGGGTCTCTTAGCTCGCTACACCTGATGTAGTAACTTGTGGCTGGTATAGAAAGGTCAGGCAAGAATGTGGCTGGGACACTGAGAAAAGGTTAAGCAAGAATGTGGCTGGGACACAGAGAGAAGGTTAGGCAAGAATGTGGCTGGGACACTGAGAGAAGGTTAGGCAAGAATGTGGCTGGGACACTGAGAGAAGGTTAGGCAAGAATGTGGCTGGGACACTGAGAGAAGGTTAGGCAAGTGTTGATACCAAAAAATGAAACCCGATGATAGTATAAAACTGCAACTTAATGCAGCAACAAACTGGCATAGCGGGGGAGGAGCACCTAAATAGACAGGAGTCCCACAATATTGGCTCTGAGAAAACTGGGTGGAATACGCTGGAACTTGAAATCAGGGCAGGTAAGCATGCACACACTCTAGGGAACAAGCAAAGGCAGGAGACTGGCTGGGGAGAACATGAGAGAATGCAAAGTGTCTGGCTGCTGGCTGTGGCCACAGCCAGAAGAAGAGGGAAACGGAGCGCCGGCAGTGGTGATGAGGTGCTTGGGCACATCCATGGCTACACCCCCTGACGAAGCCGGGCGGTGAAACGCGCGTTGGGGTTTCTTTATCCTCACATTGGTCTGTATATGCTTTTACCTTTTCCCCTCTCCTCATGTTTTGGTGTATCTGATTAGTATCTTTATTATGCAATTCTGCAGGGTCTGATCTATTTCTGCCTTTGTTGGCAAAGTCTATACTGTTATCATGGGGTTTGGAAGCTGTATTAGTAGATAATTACTCTGGTATATGCAGTCTCTGTGAGGTATTATACAAATTGCCATTTTATGTATTGTCATGTGTGTAATTTTTTTGATTTTTTGTGTACAATTTTATAGTATATATTTAATAAAGCATTTGTATTTTTTGTAGGTTTGTTGTTTATAGGCGTTTTTGTGTCATTTGGTTAAACCTACTTGGTATTTATTTTTGGTGTTTTTTGTTTTGTTTGGCGGTGTTTTGTAGATCGATGGCTGCAGGTAGCCATTGCGGCATGACTAGTAACAGGAACAATTTTTACAGTTTTTCTTGCTATTTAAATAACTATTAAATAGCTTAATTTGATAATTTTTTTAATATATTGACATTGTTGACAGGGCTGTGGAGTTGGTGTCCAATTTGCAGGAGTCGGAGTCAATATAAAATGGACCGACTCCCAAAATATACAATAAATTGGTACAGTTACTTCAATATGGTGCCAAGAGCAAGAGGAATTGGATCCTGCCAGTGCTACTGCTATAGTATCTTCAGCCTCATCAAATGAGGAGTTTAATTTTGAAAATTATTTGAATGACATGGAGCAGGCAAAGCATTATAGAAGGGGAAAATATTCTGCTCCGATATCAAACAGATTGACCAGTTTTCAGCAAAATTCTTCACTTGCTTTCAAAGAAGTGAAAGAGTTAATCAGAACTGACTGCATGAGGCAATTCCTTTATACCCTGACATTGTTAGAGATGTTGCCCATGTGGTCACTGCTTTGCCACCAACCCATGTTAGTGTAGAGAGGCCGTTCTCTAAGCTGGAAATAATGAGATCAGATTTGAGGTCTTCTATGAAGGATCTGATGGAGGTGATACTATTTCTCAGAACAAGTTCATAGACTCCACAAACATTATTCAAGACATTTTTGGTGAAAACGTTTTTTTTCCCACTTACTGCAGCAGTTTACATATTTACAGATTTTTTTAAAGTTTTTTTTCTAAGGTTGTATCCAATAAATATATTTTACACTGACAAGCAAAAGGGTAACAATGTTTTGAACTTTTGACTTTCAGGCTCCTTATCTCACCATTTACTACACCTTTCAAGTGAAAGGTCACTGGTTCCAGCAACCATGAAGAAGATTTCCCAAGAAAAGAGAAACAGCATCATCTAGCTCATCGATAGCAGTCTCTTGGCCAGACAAGTTGCCAAACTGCATCATATGAGGCCATGACAGCTGAAAGAATATGAAATGAAGTCCATTCATCCATTCAAAAGCCAAGAGGTGGACGTCCAGGCAAAATATCAGAGTCAACAAGTTGGCTCATCTCAAGGTCTATTACTTCTAACGCGACAGACACAGCAGTGGAGGTGGCTCATATGCTTTGTAATAATTATATCACATACTTCATTGAAAGCACAATGCAACACACATTACACAGGTTTGGAATGATGGCTTGAAAAAAGGTGAAGAGGCCTCGACTTCAATCTCATCATAAGAATCATTGAATCGAGTTTGCAAAAAAGTATGAAAAATGGAAGATTGGAAATGGGTGATTTGGAGCGATGAGATGAAAGTCAATAAACCAGGCTTTGATAGGGGCAAATGGGTTTAGAAGAATCAATTGAAAAGGGGGCTAGTGGATCGAGAAATTGAAGAAACTGTCAAGTTCGGTGGAGGAAGCCTGAGGATATGGTATTTTTTCACAGCAAAAAATGTTGGATACTTTACTAGGATTCATGTTGATCTCAATGCTGAGCTATATGTGAGTATCCTACAAGATGAGTTACTTCATACTCTCAAGTGCTATGGGTATGAAAAGGACAACATAGTTTTCCAGCAGGATGGTGACCTGAAGCATGCATCAAGGTTGGAGAAGGAATGGTTCAATGACAATGAAGTAGAGTTGATGTATTGGCCTCCACAGTCCCCAGACCTCAACCTAATCCAACACATGTCTGTAGAGTTGAAGAAAAAGCTGTATTCGTACCCAAGTCAAGTATGCACCAACATTGGGAACATGTGACAGAGACCTGGGATCAGATTTTGGTCAAGACATGCTTGAATCTGATCCAGAGCTCAGAAGGATTCAGGCAGAGCTGAAAGCCAAAGGTGCATTTGCCAAATACTAACAAAATAATAAAAATTAACATTTTGATTTTTAGGTGCAAAACAGTAACAATACAGTTACAGGAAAGAATCTGCAAAACTAAGCAGATGCTAAATACTTGATAGTAGCCTCATATAAATAGCTGTAGTGGATGGTACGATATGGAGCCTGAAAGTCAAAAGATGAAAATATTGTTACCATTTTGCTTGTCAGTGTATGTTCTACCTAAATAGCTTGATTATTGTATTATAAGGTGATAAACAGCCTGATGTTACAATTTTACTACAGTAAAGATCACTTAAACATGTGCCATGTATGAGGGAGTCTGAGTCAGCAGTCGGGAGTCAGTGAAATTGTGGAGTCAGAACTTTGGCTTACCAGCTCCACAGCCCTGAACAGAGTTCCAAATCCGCTTCATAGAATTGAATAAAGATATATGTATATATTTCTGTCTGTATTCTATTCTGTTCTTCACTTTTCCAGGTCCATATAGGTACATGACTGCTGCAGCCAATCACTGGCCTGATTAGTGATGCTAGCATGTATGGCACCAGACCCTGTGGCCAGTGGTTAACTGTAACACGATATCATCTCTACGGTAGCAACCACTAGAGCTGCAGAAGATTTAACAGCTAATGTTTTTTTTTTATTCATTTTATTTCATTTTATTGCCTTTCTTCTTATTTGTTTGATTTATTCATACCTTAGACAACCCCTTTTTAAGCTAAAATTCTGACTGTCTGCAGCCATCACTAGAGGGAGTCTAATAGTTTGGAATATTTACTATTTTGCCATAGGCAAACTTAAACTCTATCAGTTCTCTATCTATTAAACACTAAAACGTAACTTTTATTATATCTAACGCTTAACCTCTATACACACTATTTAAAAACCTGATCTCTATCCTCATCATTTAACCCTTTTTGCTTCTGAAAGAGGGAATAACTCCCTTTCTATCATCAAGTCTGGTGGAACCCCACCTATTAACAGGAGAGCCTTATATCTATAGCAAAGTACTAGCTTCAGTAAGGGATCCCAAGCCAACTACTTGGGCAGTCGTCCCTAATCTCATAGACACAGAACAAATAAGGCCCCCTTGTGACACCGTCTGCAAGGACCTCTAAGCCTTGATAAAGCCAGGTTAGCAGGCGAAACATGTCGGCGAGGTCAGGCATGACGTTTTAAATTGTGATCTCTCACTTCTGTCTACAAGTGTCACCTGCTGCAGACGGTGTCACAAGGGGGCCTTATTTGTTCTGTGTCTATGAGATTAGGGACGACTGCCCAAGTAGTTGGCTTGGGATCCCTTACTGAAGCTAGTACTTTGCTATAGATATAAGGCTCTCCTGTTAATAGGTGGGGTTCCACCAGACTTGATGATAGAAAGGGAGTTATTCCCTCTTTCAGAAGCAAAAAGGGTTAAATGATGAGGATAGAGATCAGGTTTTTAAATAGTGTGTATAGAGGTTAAGAGTTAGATATAATAAAAGTTAAGTTTTAGTGTTTAATAGATAGAGAACTGATAGAGTTTAAGTTTGCCTATGGCAAAATAGTAAATATAGTGATCAAAAGTCACTCTTTGTTCTCTTGCGAGATTCCCAATTGTTTGGAGATTATGTAATAGTTTGGAACACACTGTTTATACATAGAATAAAATTACAGTACAAATGAAACTTCTAAATGCCCTCTATTGGTGGCTATAGGCATCTAGAATTTTCTCATTTAAAGATAGTTTTTTGGAAGGATTTGGAGCTTTAAAGGTTGGATATTCGCTTAAAGGGGTTATCTCACCATGCGGTTTCACACAGCCAAAAGCAGTTTTATATTCATGCTTCTTGTCTCATCCTGGTCAGACTGTGGGTGGTTCTATAGCAGTGATTAGCATATCAGCTCAGTATTCCCATCTCTTCTAATTGCACTGACATGAGAGCAGACAAGCTTATCTATAGACCAGAGAGCTTCAGAGCTCAAAGTAACCACTTAAAATTAATTAGTCTCCTTTATTTGTTTGAATAGAACACTTTTTCAAGCTCCCGGCAGTTCTGTGTGCCAACATATGGTGATGTCACTCTCTGCTATCAGATAAGACGAGAGCAAGACGTAGCCAGAGAAACCTGTGTGCACTCAGAGCAGATAAAATTCTCTTTTACCTCCTGATTAGGAAAAATTTAAGATAGACATGTATTTGGGAAAAGTCTTCAACTACCTGTTCCTATGGGCCCATCTACAGGGCATGGATTTATGGTTGGTTTTTATGACTGGTTTTGGATTTGGAATCAGTTTGAAAACTGACTGGTAACCATCTCAATAGACTGCAATAAAATAGCTTGGCAAAAATCTTGGAACATACACATTCTCCCATCGAATTTCCGATGGAAAATTTACTGTTCAATGTCAATGGACTGGCTGGATCTGACTGCAAGACAGTGACAAAAATGAAAACCAATTGTAAAATACTGTCGGATTCTGTCATAGAATCCAACAGTATTTTACAATGGCTCTGTGCACGTACCCTACATGTTGAATGTTCATCTGTGTAGTGAGTACTTTGGGAATATGAATGCAGACGAGGAGGCCTTTTTAAAGACCTTGGCTGACAGATCGAGCCACCGGCAAACAGCAATGGCTTCATTGGGGAGGTTTCAATGGGTTGACAAACTGCTTAGATATCATAGTCATTATTTACCATAGCATCTAACAGGTTATACAGCTGGGAACAGAGGAATCTTTAATTCTGTCCATTAGAGCAGCATAGCCACTATATACAGTAATGCTATCCAATTCTGTCCACTGGAGTCCTGTGGGTGGTTTTTATTAGCAAAGGCTTTCAGTCATTAATGGAGAAAAACTGCTGGACTGATAAGCCCAGGAGCATGCACTAAAACTGAGGCTGGGGGGGGGGAAGATAGGCAAAGAGCGGCAAGACTGTGTACCGATGAAGGACATCAAAGAATGAGCTAAGTGCTACAATGAATCGTTGAAAAATATGAATGTGTGTCTCAGGTTTTTATGAATGTATTTTCTCACATGTTACTATGTGCCCTAAGAAATATTGGGCTTTAAAAAAATTGATGAAGTAAAGAGTTTGCAAGATAAGTAACACTGTTGGGACTGCTTTATTTATTAAGTTGTCATTACTAGGGGATTGAGGAAGAGATCCCTGGTTCAGTCCTATATGTTATGCAAGCCGTGACTGCTACAAAGTCCATGTAATGATATAAAAGTGCAGCAAAGAATCCTGGGGTTTGTAGTTTTACAGGGGAAAGAGAAACAGGTTTTTAACAGGAAATCCTGCTGCTCAATGCAGAGAAGGGGGGCTACATACAACACCGGAAACACACAAATTACCACCGAAAACATCACAGGGAAATGAATTAGATTCAGACAAGCTAAAAAGTTTTTTTTGTTTATTTAAACAAAACTTATTTTAGTTTTTTTTTATTTTATAATAGTCCCGGCCAGTAAAATATTTAGATAAAATCTCAGACAACCCCTTTAAGTTATATACTTTTCTTTACAGTGGTGGAATGCATAAAAAATGCAATCCAACCATAACGCATCTGTTCCATTTTTCTACCAATTTACCGTAATTGATAAAATAACTTGCACATGTCATTATAAGTTTGGTGGTACTTTTTACATGTTTTCTGTATATAGATAATGTACATTTCATGAATTCAAGTCAAAATGTGCCATGAATTTACAGAAGCCGTATATGGGAACAAACATCCCCCACTGAGCCTCCACAGACTCCTATAACCAAGGTGTGCTGAACCAATATTATTTCCTTGAGAGAGAGAAAATGAGGTGAAATCTTCTGAACAGGGCACAGCCTGCATAACAAGCCTGACAGAGGTGTTAACCTTTTCCTATACTTTTTGAAACAAAAAAAAACCATTTTGGATGGAGCTACACTTCAAAAATTTGCCTATTCCAACTTACTTACAAATTCAATTTAAGAACAAACCTATAATGCTATTGGTAGCATTACATTATATTCTATGCATGTAAAAATCCGCAGTATCTGAAAGGACACCTAAGATATCCTCTATATTCACACGATGTACTGTGGCGCGTACAGTACATCGTGTGTCTAGGGAGCTCCCGCTGATCAGCGCATACTACCACGCCGCAGGGGGGCCAGCAGTCCGCCGGCCCCATAGACATGTCACTTATGTCACATGTCACTTATCTCCCCATACGATTGTATTGTATGAGCGGTGAGAGGAGGCGTAATCCATAGTTCGCTATGAGAACTATGGATTACCGTAATTTCGGCGTGCATCTTACTGGTATTAAAGAACAAATACATGGCAAAATGCGTGCCGAAATTACGCTGTGTGAACATTCCCTAAGAGACAGTCAAATAAGGGATATATAAACTAATTAAAAATGTGTTTCGACTCATATTTGGATACATCCACCATGACAAGGTGACCTCAGTTCAGATGGGGACCTACACAATAACATTCTCACTTCACTTGGTGCCCTCTCAGGCCCCCTTACTTTCAGGGAATGACAATCCCAGATACACTCTGCTCTGATTAAACACACACTGCCACTCGCTCATGCAAACAATCCAAAAAACAGAAAAATGATCAGCCCATCCAAAACAATTTTAAAGTAAATGATGTAGATGCACGCAAAGGTGGCGGCAAATAAGGCAAGCACAAAATCTGTTTTTAAGCAGAGCAGAATGTAGCTGAGACCTTCATTCCATGAAAGTAAGGCGGTCTAATAGAGCATCAAGCAAGGTGAGAATGTTATAGTGTAGGTTCCATCTGGACTGAGGTCACTTTGTCATAAGTGGATGGGCCCTCACAGTTTTAATCAAAAATGTGCACTAAAAACTGATTTTTATATATCCAAAGCGTAGTGGAAATTTTGAAATAGTTCATATATTCATTGTTTGACTGTAGCTTATAGAATACTTTTGATAAGTTTTTACTTTTGCATTATTTGCTATCACTGTGCAGCTACATCATTTTCTTTAAAATTGTTTTGGATGTGCTGATCACTCTTTGTTTTTTAAGATATCTTCTAGACCATCAGGAGCCAGGTTGGCAGTACAAAACAGTTATATAGGTGATCAGAATGCTGGTAATATTAAAAGTTGCCCCCTCCCTTTTTACCAGCACAATCTGCATTAATTGATCAATGATGGATGTTGGCTGTCAACCATAGCTGTCCTCCTGGGAGGATCATGCAGGCACCATCATGTACATGTGAGTCAGGAGGAAAGGGAAGGACCCTTTCTGCCAACAATGTGTGATGATGCAGGAAGGGAGTAAATATCAGATCCTTCAATCAATGAGTCTTACAAGACACAGTGGTGTGAAAAAGTATTTGCCCCCTTCCTGATTTCTTTTGGATGTTTCAGATCACCAAACAATTTTAAATATTAGACAAACCTAACACAAGTAAAAAAAGATGCAGTTTTTAGATGATGGTCTTTATTATTAATGTAAAAAGTCATCAAAACTCACAGGGCCCTGTGTGAAAAAGTAATCCCACTTCTTTTCCTCTTAAAACATAAAATAACTGTTTTCGCACATCTTTGGGGTCAATTCCCATAGCCTCGTCTAGGCCTGATTACTGCCACACCTGTTCTCATGCAAGAAAGCACTTAAATAGGACCTGCCTGACAAAGTGAAGTAAACCAAAAGATCCTTAGAAGCAAGAAATCATGGAGAGATATAAAGAAATTCAGGAACAAATCAGAAACAAAGTAATTGAAATCTTTCAGTCTGGAAAAGGTTATAAAGCCATTTTTTATGCTTTGGGACTCAGCAAAACCACAGTGAGATCCAAATGGACAAAACATGGAAGTGTGGTGAACCTTCCAAGGAGTGGCCGGCCATCCAAAATTACCCCAAGAGTAACAACTCATACAAGAGGTCACAAAACACCCCACAGCAACATCCAAAGAACTGAAGGCCTTACTTGTCTCAGTTAAGGTTATTGTTCATGACTCTACTATAAGGAAGAGACTGTGCAAAAATGGCCTCATGGCAGAATTCCAGGATGAAAACTCTTGCTGAGCAAAAAGAACAAAGGCTCGTTTCAGTTTTGCTAGAAAACATCTTGATGATCCCAAAGACTTTTGGGAGAATATTCTGTGGATTGATGAGACAAAGGTTGAACTTTTTAGAAGGTGTAAGTCTCATTACATCTGCCGTAGAAGCAACACAGCATTTCAGAAAAAGGAACATCATACTAAGAGTAAAACATGGTGGTAGTGATGGTCTGGGGCTGTTTTGCTGCTTCAAGACCTGGAAGACTTGCTGTGATAAATGGAACCATAAATTCTGCTGTCTACTAACAAATCCTGAAGGAGAATATCTGGCCATCTGATCATGACCTCAAGCTGATGATCACTTGGGTTATGAAACAGGACAATGAGCAGGTCCTCCTCTGAATGGCTGAAGAAAAACAAAATGAAGACTTTGGAGTGGCCTATTTACAGTCCTGCCCTTAATCCGATTGAGATGCTGTAGCATGACCTTAAAAAAGTGGTTCGTGCTCAGAAATCCTCCAATGGGGGTGAATTATAACAATTCTGCAAAGATGGGTGGCCAAAATTCCTCCGGACATTGTAAAAGTTATCACAAACACTTGATTGCAGTTGTTGCTGCTAAGGGTGGCCCAACCAGTTATTAGGTTTAGGGGGCAATTACTTGTTCACACAAGGCCATGTAGGTTTTGATTACTTTGTTTGTAATAATTTTAGGTGACATGTCCGAAAATTGGTGCCGCCGCGGCAGGTTTTAGGCGCATTATATCATTGTAACGTGCACCAGAAAGTCCAATCCTCTCAAAAATCTGGCATCAGGTATACCTTGCATAGTAAACATAATGCGCCTAAAAAGGCGCATTGCGCAAATCTCGGCACATAGCGTATCATTGGTAGTGTATGTAATGCGCCTATCTAGCGCATTGCGCAACAGAGGTGCATAACATATCAATACTAGTGTATGTAATGCACCTCAATAGGCACATTGTGTTAAGGAGGCACACATCGTATAATTTTTAGGCGCATTACAATGTGTCGTGCCCGGCGTATAATGCGCCTAATTTTGGTGTACGACTGTTCATTTACATCAAGAATATGGCGTCAAAAGTGTTTTTGCCGCAAAATAGGCCGAAAAACTGGCGTTTGCGTATTGGGACATGTTGCCTATTGTGTTATGTTTGTCTAACATTTAAATTTTGGTTTACACGGCAATGGACAAATACTGGTCGGTTTATCCGACTGGTATTTGTCCGGTTTGTGTGCCGTCCCCACGACCGCAGGGAGGGTGTGGCTTTTCTCCGCGAAGAGCGGAGAAAAGCCCTCTCCTTTCACATTCACTTGCACATATTCTGTCTGAAAACCGAACGGAAGAATGTGCATGTTGAATGTTTTTTGGGCGACCCGCGGTCGGAAAAAAAACGCCGGGTGGAAAACCAATGTAGTGGGGACTGCTGCACGGGTTTTCCATAGGAGCCTGTGCAGCAAAACCGCCAAAAAACCGGCTGCAAACCCGTGCCGTGGGGACATGCCCTTAAGTGTGTCAAACATCCAAAAGATTAAGAAATCAGGAAGGGGCAAATACTTTTTCACACTACTGTATACTGTTCATTGATTTACATTTTTTAATCATTTCTAGGGGTTCACAAACTTTCTAAAATGACTTTAACCCATGCAAATTGCTGGTGTCCGAATATACTTTGACAAACTTTTGAGAAGCAATGATATGAGTAATTGGTTGGTCTTGAAGACTCATCCAGAAGATAAGCTGAGACTTCTGCATTAGATTAACCTACAGGTTTGCATAAGGCCGTTGACAAACTCCGACGCTAGAACCGATCCCCCTCATTGCAAATGTCATGCCATTTCATTTGTAATCTGTTTTACTAGCTGGAATACAGTTTATTAGCTATGCTTATATATGATGATGCCTCGCTTATCTCCTCTCCTTTTAAAAATGGCAGACGCCGGATGCAGAGACCCTCAGGACTTTATTTTATCAAGATCCCCCAGCTGCGCGGCTCCACTGTGACATTTCCCTCTGAATTTAATCTGACTTTGTTTTGCTCGATGAGTTATTCAGCAATACAGTTTGGTTAAACACAATATATTAGCGACTCTGACACCGTGAATTTATATCTGTAGATTCTTTCCGTGTATGTATCCATTTTAATGCTCCATTTATTTATCTGCTTAACCTTTTAATGTATCCGGGGGTACGAGTGGACCTTTAGGAACATTGCCTTAGGGTGACAAGACTTACTGTAATTGTTTTGTCTGCAGAGGTAATTTATGAGGAGTAAAACCTGCTTAAAGGCAAAACCTCCTTATGTGGCATTCCTAGTATAAGCACAAATAACGTAGTATTTTCACCTTAAATTAGAAGTATCTGAATTAGAGGCCACTGACAACAGAGGGCCCCTGTGCCAGGACAGGATATGGGTCCCTGGCTTCCCAACTGCTATTGTTAGGACAGAGCGATACCTGCTATAAACCACCTCATTTATGTCCCACCATAAATCCCTTGCTGGTGGGCAAATTCACCAGTAAAGAGAGCAGCCTTTTAAATATAATGGAACAATTCTGGAGCATCTTCTCTTATAACTCTGTTGTGCTGTTCCTCTGTTATTCCTCCCAGAAATGTATTGCTGAATCTGTCAGATGGGTGTTACTAATCCACCTTTCAGAAGGGTGTGTCCCTACACATACCGACTCTGTCAGCCCTGATTGGACGATGTCAGACAGTGCAGGGACACCCCCTAACTGGTAACACCCAGCTGACAGATAATAAATTTTTTTGAAAAAAAGATAGGGAGATTTAAAGTTGTTTTCTCACTACATGGATTAGCTTTAAACATGTAGGCAAAGGTAAATAAAGACTACTAGCAAATATATTCCTGTTCTGATTCTGCTTCCTTTCAGAGATAGAGCAGTTCACTTAAAGGGAACCTGTCACATAGTTTATGCCCCCCTAACTTAGGACAGCACAATCTAGTGACAGACATGCTGTTTCCAGTGCTGTGCCCCTTATTCTGTAAGATGAAGCAGTTTTAGAGCATTTAATGCTCAAATCATATTCATGAGCAGGTGTTAGCCCCGCCCACCAAAGGCTAACCCTGCCTACCTGGTAGTTATTCACATGTTTCCACCTATTCAAAGTAAGGCTCTGTTCACATGGCATAATTGCGGGGCGTAACTACGTCCCAAAATTAGGCCATGTGTTCGGGAGCTCGCGCCGATCGGCAGCCCTCCAGCCAAATAGACATGCATTACTCACGCCGCTAGTAGTTGACATACATGTCACTTATCTCCCCCCGTGGCGTATTATCCGAGCGGGTAGAGGAGGCGTAATCCATAGTTCTCTATGAGAACTGTGGATTACCGTAATGACTGGGATGTATCTCGCTTCGTATTGAACGCAGTACGGCGCAAAATACGGGGCAAAATACGTCCTAATTTAAGCCGTGTGATCATAGCCTTATAGGTTTGTCGGTTGAGGTGGGCGGAGCTAGCTTCAGGTGGGCGGGGCATAAAAACTGGCTCTTTTCATGACTCTTTTCTGGTTGAAACCTGCAGATTTGAGCATTAAATACTCTAAACCTATAGCATCTTACAGAATAAGGGACACAGTGCTGGAAACAGCATGTCTGACACTAGCTTGTTCTGCCCTCAGCAAGGGGGGCATAAGCTATGTGACAGTTTCCCTTTAAACTTCCCTAGGCTGTCGACCTCTTTCTCTGCTCTAGCAGCCCTGGCAAAGCAACTCTTTGAGCTCTGTGGACTTTTGCCCTGCTTTTTAGACCCCTCGATTCACTAATGTCCTTCAAAGCTGTAGATCCACCCACATCCTGAACAAGAAGAGGGAGCACTAAGAGAAGGCTCTCCGAAATAGCACGGTGGGAGCACCCCTTCAAGGAAAGGTACTCTAGAGCTGTTATTTTATGGGGAACACTACTAAAACAGATGTATCAGAAATGGCCACAGGTCCTAATTAAACCACCCTCAGTCACTTTCTATTATCCTTTATTTGAATCCTAAAAGTCTAGTGCAAGTAACTTTCCACCAAAAAGCAATTTTTGCTAACCTGTACTGGAGCCCCATCCCCCAGCAGTGCCTCGACAGTTACCCCCATGAAAATGATTCTTTGCATAGAAGGGTTCCCTTTTCATTTTTGGTCATCTCACCATTTTAAGCTTGCTACCTGTCAGAAGAAACCCTTAAATGGCTTTTCTCACTAAAAAGATCAGTTTTCAACATAAAGAGACAGCTAAATGAGGACTTTTTCTAAATACATTGGTCAATAGATTTTTAGTCATGAGCTCTTAAGAGCACACAGCTCTCTGTGGTTACCTGCATACCAGACAGACATCTTTTATCTGACTAGCTGAGAGCAGAGAACAGGGACTGACTTCACCCTACTGACAGACTGAAATCAAAGCAAACTAATTATATATAACAAGATTAGCTTCACTAAACAAAAGGTACATGTGCTGTGAGGACGGAAAAGCATGGCTTGATCTGTAATCTTGCTAGAGATAACAATCTCTTGCAAAACCTGAGGAGACAGAGTTGGTGCAAAACTGCTAAATCTTAGTAAAACAGTGGGTTGAGAAAGTAAGCTGATTATAGTGTCCCCTTACTGGGACAGCTGTAATCTGTGGTGAAATATAGCAGTGAGTGAATGTTTTCCTGCAGCGACACCATGGGGGAGATTAGGCTTGATCCACTACCTATTCAAACCATAGAGCTGTTTATGTAAGGGCTTGTTAACATGCTGTTTATGATGCTTATTTTGGGCCGTATTGTGCTCCCAATATGCCCCTAAATAAGCATCTTAAACGCCTGTAGAACACTTCCCATTGACTACAATGTAAAAATCAATGTAATCATTCAGACAATGCTGATTTTACTTGAGTATTTTTCAGCGTTTACTGTAGAAACCTGCAAAGAATTGACTTGTCAAGCTTCTTAATAATAAAGTATAAAAGATAGAAATCTGCCTTGTGCAGTCCACGTTGTTTCCTCGTTGAAATTCCTTACTTGCAAGCACAGAATTTTCAATGAGGAAATAACGCATTTTCGTTGTGGACACGAGTACTACATGTGAGATTCCCATTACTGAAGAAAGGACAGGTCCTCCAGAATAAAGATGCTCTTTGTAGCCACCTTTCCCTGTGTTAAAGGGGTGGTCTGCTATGTTTGATTAACTCTTCTTATGCTTCCAAGGCCCTATAGAATAAAAAAATCCTCACCTCTCCTCTCACCTCCAGCGCTGTCACTGTCCTCCCTCCCCGCCGGTCTTCTGTTTTCTTCCTGGCTCCGACTGAATGGGATATCACCACTGCAGCCGCTGATTGGCTGCAGAAGTCACGTGCCATTGTCCGCCATGATGGCAGCGGTGCAGCAGCCATACACAGAAGACCAGTGTAGAGGGAGGATGGCGGTACCTCTGGACCAAATGAGCGGTGGGGTGAGTATCCCAAAAAAATTAATAAAACAGAACATATAACCCCTTTAAACCAAAATTCATAAAATAGAGTGTATGACAACAGGACATACACTCTAAACTGGACAACCCCTTTAAGGACTTGGTTCCACAGAAGAAGACATTAGTGCAGAGGCGTAACTTGAAGTTCCTGGGCCCTAGTGCAAAAAGTGAAATGGGCCCCCCAGCTACCATGTGCCACTTACAGTGCTGGTATCTCCTTATGTGTCAGAAGGGCTTTTGGGCCCCCGCAGGCTGCATGGCCCGGTAGCGGCTGCACACCCTATAGCTACACCCCTGCATTAGTGCTACAAATAGTGCATGGTAGGTTGGGAGCCCCGGTGCAATTTTTGCTTTAGGGCCCAGGTTGCTCAAGTTCTGCCTATGACCATCTCTCAAGTTGCTAGTAGTATAATGTTGTACCGTGTTAGCCATAGAAAGTAGTAGAATAGTGAAGAAATCAGGCGATACCTTTTAGAGGCTAACTGAGTATATTTTATGTGAGCTTTCGAGAGAACTAGCTCTCTTCTTCAGACTGATGTTATACAACAAACTGAAATACAAGACTTTTTATACACACAAGACATGGATCTTCAAAGGATCTTAGAATTTTTTAAAAATAACAAATGCGAAATATAGGTAAAAGCAGTTATTTACAACCTGTCAAGAATTAAACCAGTCTGGAAACTTGTGAGGCGTGACGGGAGTGATCAGTAATTATTTCTCTTATCTATGTGCAATCAGGGGAGATTTGTTGAAATCACAGTTCACAATAGCTTGACATGAAGTGGCATGAATATTTAACCCCATTTTGCAGAGTTTTAAATTTTTGAAATAATTTATATTCCCATTCTTTCCTCTCCCTTTGAGTCTTAAAATCTCCCATTAAGACCGTTACCTGCAATTTTCCATGGAATGATTTTCTCCAGAGAGATGTGCGGCCACGGGCTAATCAGTTCTGCTGTTGTTAATGGTGAATCTGTGGAATTCATGCGCTGGCTGAGTCTCTGTCCTGTTTCCCCCACATAGAGGCCTGTGGTGGGGACATTGCATACACATAATCAGATACCCCACATTGCTAGACCTGCCAGGAAATGTCTCCCTAATTCTGTGCACCTGCTGTGACTGTGGGACAGGTACACTGTCAGCAGTGTGGATGTGTCTGCAGGTCTTGCACCTGTTCTGCAGGCAGGGTGAGGTGCCATTTTCAGTTGGGGCCTTCAGAGCGCTCCGGACAATAATGCGCCACAGGTTTGGTGGTTGCCGAAAGGAGAGGAGAGGCTTATCCCAGAGGATCCCAAGCCGGGCTGCTTCTATATGCTCCCCAAGATCCATAAAGATGGCAACCCTGGGAGGCCTATCATTTCGGGCAT
This sequence comes from Phyllomedusa bahiana, assembly GCA_025379985.1. Classification (NCBI taxonomy): domain Eukaryota; kingdom Metazoa; phylum Chordata; class Amphibia; order Anura; family Hylidae; genus Phyllomedusa; species Phyllomedusa bahiana. Next base: position 86,963 of record JAODAL010003720.1, read on the forward strand.
TGGGACAACTGACAGAGAATATCTAGGTTGGGTGGAAAATCTCCTAAAACCCCTGGTCAAAGATTACTCCAAGCTACATCCAGGACCAACAGACCTTTTTTAACAAACTCAATGCCCTCGGTCCACTTTCTGAGGGGCACCATTTTGGCCACCATGGATGTAGAATCCTTGTATACAAACTTTTCCCCACAAGGATGGAGTTGCAGCATTTTCAGGTGCACCTAGAGAAACAAGATCTCCCAAACGAAACCGGTCACACAGCTCATCCAGTTCATACTCAGCCACAAACTATTTTACTTTTGGAGAAAAACCTGTATCTACAGCAAATGGGAACTTCCAGGGGGTCCAGATGTGCGCCCCCCAAATATGCAAATCTCTTTAGGGCGGCACTGGAAGGAGCAAAATTTATCAACATGAAAACACCAACCCATGATGTACCCCCGTTATATTGAGGGATATCATTGTCATCTGGACTGCGGGCGAGGAGGCCTAATTCAATTCCATAATGACTTCAATAACTTTCACCCCACCATTAACCTTAAACTTACCTATTAAAGAGAGCAAAAATCCACTTTTGGATACTACATAAACATCAAAGACCACCGGCTACTCACATCAGTATACCACAACGCAGAAGAACGGCCTACCTCAGGAATGACAGCTTCCACCCCAAGCACCCCAAAACAGTCTATTATATACAGCCAGGCTATACGGTACAATGTATTTGCTCCGACAAAGCAGACCTGGACAAGCACCTTCTGGATCTGAGGACAAAATTTCTCAACTTGGATACAGACCAAAATTGACTGACAACAAATCAGCCAAGCAGCGCCATAAACAGAGACAGTCTCCCTCACATACAAAAAAGAACCAAAAAAGGAAGAACGGTGGGCCCCCAGTTGTCACCCACAACCCACAAAATGGGGAAACCTACGAAAAGATTGCCAAGGAACTTCAACCTGTGCTACATAGGGACAACGACTCAAAGACATATTCCCAGTCCCCCCTCCTCCTCTCCTTTCGGCAACCACCAAAACCTGTGGCGCATTATTGTCCCAGCGCTCTGAAGGCCCCAACTGAAAATGGCACCTCACCCTGCCTGCAGAACAGGTGCAAGACCTGCAGACACATCCACACTGCTGGGCAGTGTACCTGTCCCACGTCACAGCAGGTGCACAGAATTAGGGGACATTTTCCTGCAGGTCTAGCAAGTGGTGTATCTGATTATGGGGTATGCAATGTCCCCACCACAGGCCTCTATGTGGGGGAAACAGGACAGGACTCAGCCAGCGCATTTAATTCACACAGATTCACCATTAACACAGCAGAACTGATCTGCCAGTGGGCCCCACATTTCTTGGAAGAAAAAACATTCCATGGAAGATTTGCAGGTAACGGTCTTTAATGGAGATTTTAAGACTCAAAGGGAGAGGAAAGAATGGGAATATAATTAATGCAAAAATTTAAAAACTTTTGCCAAATGGGTTAAATAATCATGCCAGCTTCATGTCAAGCATGTGTGGAACTGTGAGTGCCCAAAAAATCTCCCCCGATTGCACATAGATAAAAGAAATAATTACTGATCACTCCCCTCACGCCTCCCCAAGTTTCCAGACTGTTTAATTCTTGACAGGTTGTAAATAAAATGCTGTACCATATTTCGCATTTTGTTATTTTTAAGAATTCTAAGATCCTTTTAAGATCCATGTCTTGTGTGTATAAAAAGTTTGTGTATTTTCAGTTTGTTGTATAACATCAGTCTGAAGAAGAGAGCTAGTTCTCTCGAAAGCTCACTCTCAAATATACTCAGTTAGCCTCTAAAAGGTATCGCCTGATTTCTTCACTATTCTATGACCATCTCTATAATCCAACAAAACCTCAAATACTACTTTGGGAAAGCTCATGCACGCCATGATATTTGTGCCTGCGAGACTCTATCCTTGGAAGTAATGGGATAGATTTACTAAGCAGAATGCACTAAGAAGTGGAGCAGGAGTCACATCTCTTGTCTTTATGCCCCTTCTCGTAGCAGACGTGAGTTCATTGCGGCACAATATTATATGTGTAAGATTAAAACCTTCTTTTCCACAGAGTAAAGGCGATTTGTGTGTGTTCCCTCCCAGGCCGGTGAAACGTGATACCTCCTTGTAATCCAGAGAGATAAATGTAGTTATCTCCGAAATATGTCGGTGGAAAAAATAAAATAAACTAGGAGGCAGTAGCAGCAAAGAGCCACTGGGTGGTGCTCAATGAACAGCATTGGCCCAAACCTTATTCAAACATTAAAAATGACTTTGCTTAAATGAGAATTCAGATAATATTTTAGTGGAGAAAGATAGAGGAGCTCATTCAATATCATTTGATGGAGGCATTTATTCAATAAGTTTTGAACTGGTTCTCTCACGTGGAGGCAGAAATCAATAAACAGCGGTAGATCCGCATTGGCACAAAACTGGTACTTTCAGGAATAGTCATCTATGTAATGTATAATATGTTCTGTATATAAGAGCTTTGCCCAGTGCCAGACAAGGCATGCTTCTCTGTGTGCAAAGCTAAAGGGGTTTCTGAATGTCTTAGGTATGAAAATTGCCCCTTTATTCTCTATCCCCCAAAAGTGGTGGTAGGAATCCCTGAATGTGATAATGATGCAGTAAATGGGCAGTATGTACAGAAAGGAGTGCCAGGGACAGGTGGGGGGTGCATGAAATGAATGACTGCTTCAGCATTGTTGGCCCTTTGGCTAAGATCCAGTGTAGTATCTGTTCTTATCAGGTAGGCAGGGGCCACTGACGTATGGACAGGTGCAAGCGCACTGGGGTTTCGTTCTGGGCGTACACAGGGCTGTAGGTGTCCCAGGCTCCAGGATTGAAACCATGAGATCTTGAGGGGATTTGAAAGCTCGCAGTGTCACAGGAGTGGTGACTGTGGGACACCTGAACTCACTGGGTGTGGGACCCCACTTGGGTGATGGCAATTGCATGGCACTTCAGCTTTTCACTTCCCATTGAGCACGCCCCTCTATTACCCGACCTTCTCGCTGGCAATGTAAGAATTTCTATCATTGCAGATGCATGTGCAGGCAGTGTTCATATTTATTTCATTTCTTTGTTGTGTCGCGATGCATTCACTGCTGCTCATCACAGGAATTCAGGATGTGGTGCCCTTTTGGTGCTCCTGACTTCTAAAGGGGAATGTGTGGACATCAGGTTCCTTTTCCGCCTGCAGCCCCAGCTCTTTCTGGAGAGGCCAACCTTGTTTTAGAGCTCCTCAGTTAAAGGGGTCGTCCACTTCATAAGAAAATCTAACAGTCAGCTCCTGGGGCCCTATTAAAATAAAGAAAACCTCTGCTCAGCTTCCTTCTGTAGCCGGCTCCAGCGCTGCGTCTCTCCGGTCTTCTGCTCTCATTCTTCTGTTTCCGAACAAGGTTATCACTGCTGCAGGCAACCCATGAACTAGGTGTCATTGCAGAGTATAGGGCTGATCTGCAGTTCCAGGCATGGCCTATGTGGTGTGAGTGGTGCTGTTTCTGGAAGAAGACGTCCATAGTTTTTTTTTATCTCCTACAACCTCTTTCTGCTCCTTAGGAAATTTCTAGTAGCTTAAAGTTTTAATCTGGTTCAAACAAAAATTAAATCATAGACTACTTGTGGTCAAGCAAAATAAAAAACCCTATACTCGCCGTCCTCCGCTCCTCTGTCCCACTGCTGGCTCTCCCCTGTCTTTAGTTTACCTTTCATTCTCTTTCAAATGGGCGCATTGATTGGCTGCAGCGGTCACGTGGCACTCATTCCTATCACCGTTCTTAGGTCAACAGCTCCAAAAAGTGAAGTAAGCACAGACACATGATCACTGCAGCCAATTAGTGGCCACAGCAGTGACACGCCCGTTCGAAAGTAGAAGAATGAAAACAGAAGACCAGAGAGGACTGTGAAGAGGAGCATACCTTTTCTTATCTTAATGGTGCCCCAGGTGCTGGCTATTAGATTTTCTTATCACATGGACAACCCTTTAACCCCTTCCCTACACAGGATGTATGAGCAGATTGTAGGTTGGTAAGGTCCTATGTAGCAGGACTACATAAAGATCAGTCGAGCTGACGGTTTATACCATTGTTTTCACTAGTAATTTCCTCAACTTCGACTCTACAAAAATGCTGGTCCACGCCCTTGTTTTCTCCGCCTAGATTTACTGCAGCATCCTTCTGTGGCCTCCTGTCTAGCACTCTTGCCCCCTCCAATCCATCCTCAACTCTCCCCTCCCGTCTCATCCACCTCTCTCCTCGCTACTCCTCTGCCTCTCCCCTCTGCCAATCCCGTCACTGGCTACCCATTGCCCAGCGAATTCATTTTAAGTTACTAACCCTGACCTACAAGGCTCTCCAGAACCTCTCTCCTCCATGCATCTCGGCTCTAATCTCCAGATACCTCCCCTCACGCAATCTCTGCTCCTCACAGGAAACCCTTCTTCTCTGCTCTCCTCTCATCAGCTCCTCACATAACCTTTCCCAAAGGACTTCATCCCATGCTTCCCCCACCAACTCTGGAACTCACTGCTCCAAACATCAGACTCTCCTCCACCTTCGCCAGCTTCAAAAAGCAACCTGAAAACCCCATTTCTTCAGGATTGTCTATAACCTACAATAACCTAGCAGCCACGCGCTAACTCCAAAAAACTGTCTGCCCCCACCTTCTGTTTCTCACCTCCACTGTAGATTGTAAGGCCCTCGGGAGGCAGGGTCCTCACTCCCCTGTGCCATCATCTTTTTTAGTCACTCACTGTTATCATTGTACTTGTTGATTATATATGTATGTTTTTGGGAAATTTTTACAGTGCCCTGGAATCAATGGCGCTTTAAAATAAATAATTAATAATAATAATAATAACTGGTTGTACTGATACTTGAGTACATTACTTCAATTTTACATATCTCCTTCTTTGATGTTTGGTGAACCTCAGGAGCTGAACTCTAACCCCTCCAGGATGCAGCGTGTTTTGGGCCAAAACACTAAACCCCATTTTTCAAACCTGACAGATGTCACTTTATATTGGAATAACTTTTAAATACTTTTACCTATCCTTGTGATTCAGAGATTATTTTCTTGTGACACATTGTGCTTTAAGTGAGTAAGAAATATTTGTCCATACAATCCTTGTGTATTCGTGAAAAATATCAAAATGTTTTGAAAATTTAGAAAAATTAGCAATTTTCAAAGTTCAAAACTTTCTCCATCTAAGACAGGTAGTTATGCCATACAAAATAGTTTACAACTAACGTCTACCATATGTATACTGTACGTTGGCATCATTGTTAAATGTATTTTATTTATTTTTTTACAACAGTAGGGGCTTAGAAATTTAGTAATTTTGTAACAATTTTTTCACATTGTCAAGAAAATTTGCAACACAGAATTTTTAAGGACCAGTGCAGTTCTGACGTGGCCTTGTGGGGCCTATAGCTTATATAACCCTATAAAAGAATCCATCAAGGACATTACAGCCCTTAAACTAGTTCAAATTAGTTAACCCTTTCAAATTAAAGTAAAGTGGAGGTGAAATTTAAAAATGTAACTTTTTATGAAGATTTTCAATTTTTATCCATTATTCACTGGTACGCAGTTGATGTTACCAGAGAAACGCAGCTCAACATTGATTCCCCCGATTCTGCTGTTTTTAGAGATATCCATATGTGGTCCTAGTGAGCTATTCAACTCGTCTATAATCCTAAGGATAGGAGGAGCACCTACTGGACTTTGGGGGTCTCATTTTCATTACGATTTTTTGTAGGTGCCATTCCAGGTTTGCAGACACCCTAAGGAGCTAAAACTTCACAATCCCCCTAAAAGACCCCATATTGGAAACTACACACCCCTTAAGAAATATATACAGGGGTGTAGTGAGTATATGGACCCCACAGTTGTTTCAAAGATTTTTTTTTTTTGTATTAGGCTGGGAAATTTATTTTTTCCCAACTATTCAGTTTGAACTGAAATTATTTCATTTTTACAAGGAATCCTGGAAATAAAGCATCCCAAAATTTGTTACGCAATTCCTTCCAAGTTCAGCAATACCCTGTATATGGGTGTAAACTGCTGATTGGGCGCATGACAGGGCGTACAAGGGAGGGAGCGCTATTTGGCACGCAGATTTTGGTGGGGCCATGTTGCATTTGCAAAGCACCCAAAGTACCAGAACAGGTGAAACCTTCCAGAAGTCCCCCCATCTTGGATTCAACACGCCTCATAGATCTCATCTAGAGGTATATTAGGAGCACAAGTGTTTTATATGTTTTTTAGCATTAGGCCATGAAAGCGGAGATGGGGAAACACAGTTCCGCCATTGTTTTTTGGGCTTCATTTTTACAGTGTTCACTGTGCACTGTAAATGACAGGATAACTTTACTATGGGGTTTGGTACAATTACAAGATATACAGTACATTGTATATAGTTTTTTAGGTTGTATTGCTTTTACATGCTAGGAATAAATTATTAAAAAAATGAGTTTTTATATTGTCAGAATCCAGCAGCCATAAGTTTTATATTTTTCTGTATTATGGGCTTGTTTTTTGCAGGATGAGTTTTTATTGGTACCATTATGGGGTTCATATGACACTTTGATCACTTTTGATCAAGGTTTTTGTGAGGTGTTTTGAACAAAATACAGCAATCCTGGTAGTGTTTTTTTATTTTGTACAGGGGTCACTATGCATTATGAATAACATGCTAGCTTTACTCAGCAGGCCGATACGATTACAGCGATACCCAATTTGTATTTTTTTTTTATGTTTTACTGCTTTTGCACAATAAAAACACTTTTATTTAAAAAACATGTTTGTGCATCACCAGAGTCTGAGAGTCATAACTTTTTTTCTACGTACTGAGCTGTGTAGGGGCTTGTTTTTTTTTTTCTTCGGGATGAGTTGAAATTTTTATTGGTATCATTTTTCAGAAGAAATGACTTTTTGATCACCGTTAAAATAATTTTTTGTAGTGCAGGATGAAGAAGATACAGCAACTTTCAATACGATTACGGTGATAACCAATTTATATAGATTTTTATGTACTTGCATTTTTTTTTAAAAAGTTCTTTTATTGTGTATTACAATATTTATGCATCTCTATCTTCTGATAGCCATAACTTTTTTATTTTTCTATATACAGGCAGTCCCCGGGTTACATACGGGATAGGGACTGTAGGTTTGTTCTTTAGTTGAATGTGGATGTAAGTCGGGACAGGTATATTTATTAATTGTAATTCATTTTTTTTTTAGTTTTGGATCGTGCAGGGAACAGTTCTTATGTTTCTTTTGCTGTCCGTGCCCTTTCTTAGAAGATTTCACCTAACGTTCTGTATCTCATGTGCAGCTGTGGCATGCTGGCACTTGGTTATCATGGGGCATGACTGAATGTCAGCCACGGCCCATAATTCTCCGTTTGTAACTAGGGGACGTATGTAAGTCGGAACGATGTAAGTAGGGGACTGCCTGTACAGAGTTTGTAAGGGCATTTTTTGTGAGATAAACTGATGTTTTCATTGGTACCAGTTTGGCATTTATCTGACTTTTTTATCGCTTTTATTCTATTTTCTGTGCTGCAGGATGAATAAAAATAACAATTCTGTCAGTTTCTTTTTTTAACGTCGTTAATGAGGCGGGTTAATCAATTTGACAGATATATAGAGTCGTTATGGACGCAACAATACCAAATATGTGTACTTAATTTATCTTTGATCTTTTCTGGGGTGATTAATTTAATGGAAAAGGTCTTGTTAGACATCTGGGGCTGTCAGGTAAGCCAGCGGAGCCGCGGTCGCATTGCAGTCGGCTCCTTTGGTGGTCATGATCGGCTGCGACACCTAAGGGGTTAATCGGCGGCGGGAGGAACAAACTCCACTCATCGCTGTTAGCTGTAATATACAACAGAGTGCCTGCTCTTATTGTGCTGGGAGGGGAGGATTTGCAGTTTTTGCAAAAAAGGGTAGCAACTGTAATGACCAATGGTGTCAGTATATACTAACACAGTGGGCACCGGGTATGTGGATCCTTTGTGATCACCACGAACGTAGATGATAAAGTAGGGACCACGTCAGGGTGTGAAGTCTAAGGGCTCCCCGACCAGTCTTCGTTACGGGAAACCTCCAGGTATGAAGTGGCCACTCACGGTGACAGCCGAAGTGTAAGACAAGGACACCGGATATAGCAGAAGTGACAGGTCACAGCAGGTATAGCCGTAGACAGGTGAGAGAGTCCCAGACAGGTAGCTGGCAGGTACAACTGGAGGAAAACAGCATAAGTAGAAGATAGCAGATTGGTGCAGCGGCAGGAAAACAGGATTAGTATAATGCATTGGTAAACCAGGGGATAACTCAGGAACACTGGATGACATCAACATTACAGCAGCCAGGGGTCAGGTTCTATGAAGGGCATCAACGAACTGACACCAAGACAGGGGAAGGAAGTTCCTTATAAGGGAGGGTCACAGGTCATTGGACAGGTAATTAACGTACTGTCCCTTTAAATTACAGAGCGGTGTCGCACGCTCACCTATGGAGCACGGGTGCACACACAGGACGCCCTGGAGCAGGAGCGAGTATAGGCACAGCGTGGGCAAGACAGATGAGTTTACAGCAGAGAGCACAGCAGGTAATAGGGACATAGTAGAAATCCGGCCATACCCGCAGTCCAGAACGAGAGCTGCGGCATGACCAGAGCACAACATAGGGCACAGGAGAGACACGGACACATTTGCGGCCCGAGACAGGGGCCGCAGCATGACCGTGACAACATACTTCAACAGTACAGTAAAAGACTGACATGAAGCAGGAAAAAGCCAAGTAGCTGAATACCATTCTGAAATTTCCTTTAAACATGCCAAGCATCAGCTGAAATGGAAGAAATCCCCACAAATGAGGACAGAGTCAAAAACTGGAGTGGACAGCTGTTAAAGGACCACTACTATCAATTTTTTTTCACCTATTGTCAAGCAATATGTGACTATTATATGTTTTGTTTTTAAATTCGATAGTTTATTTATTTATATATATATATATATATATATATATATATTTATTTATATTTTATATTATATTTTTTTTTTTTTTTTTTTTTTTTTTTTTTTTTTTAAATTCCCTATGTACATGACTTCCTGGTCTATCTCTACGATAGCACAGTGGGCCTGACAGTTTTCTTCCAGGCCCACTAAGAGGAGAACCTGGTTGGTGTGCAGAAAGTTGGAACCCCCTCCCTTTCCCGTACAGAAAAAGATTAACCCATTATCATTTCATGTTTTGCTTTTGTCATTGCCCTGTCTGTTTATCCATCTTTGCCTAGAACTGTACAATAATCTGTCATTATCTACTATTTGTAATTAGACTACTTGCAGAAAAGCATAAACTTCAGTAGACTGAGTCTGCCCTACAGTCTGCCCTGCCATTCAGGAGTTTTATCTCTTTACTATCACAGCAGGGCACAGAAGGGCAAGATTTCATATGTAATTTGTAATTGAATAAGACTGCTTAAATAAAAAAATAAAAAAAGAATTTTTTTTAAAAAAAAAATACCGTATATACTCATGGCCGTGAGCTGTCGGCGATCTCTTCCCCTGTATGCGACTCCTCTGGGAACACATACAGGTGAAGAGATACCACTGCGGAGCAGAGAGCAAGCGCTCCCTGCGCCGCAGTGGACTCCGGATAGCCACAAGCAGACTCGCGGCCGTCCGGAGTTTCCGACACAGGCAGCGTATGTCATCACGCTGCATGCGCGGCCTGATAACATCACCCGCCTGTACCGAAGATGCAGCAGAGCGCCCGGGGACATCGAGGGAGTGACGTAAGGGGTTGTATTCGTTTGGTCTTTTTAATACCCTGCCTATAAGGGATATTTACCTACCTATACCTGCCTATGGGGGACATATACCTGCCTATGGGGGACATACGCCTGCCTATGGGGGACATATACCTGCCTATCACCTGTCTATGCAGACATTTACCTGAATATAAACTGCCTATACCTGCCTATAACCTGCCTATAGGGACATACGCCTGCCTATAATCTGACTATAGGGACATATACCTTTCTATACACTCCCTTTTACCTGCCTATGGGTACATATACCTGCCTATAACCTACCTATAATGACATATACCGCCTATAGGATTTTATACCCTATAGGAAATATCAGCTAAAAACCGCCTATTACCTGCCTGGGACAATACCCTCCCCCATAACTCCTAATACCTTCATAACCTACCTATAGGACTTTATACCTGCCAAACTTCCCATACCCTCCTAGGAGGACATATAACTGACTATGGGGGATTTTTTAAAAATCCTTTTCCTGCCTATGGAGGAATATAGCTGCCTTACCTGCCTATGAGACATTATCGGGCTAACCTGCCTATTGAGGACATATACCTGCCTATAACCTACCTATAAGGACATATACCTGCCTATAACCTGCCTATGGGAGCATATGCCTGCCTATACCTGCCTATGGAGGACATATACCTGCCTATAACCTACCTTATAAGGAAAATTCACTGCCTATAACCTGCCTAGGGGAGCATCCCTGCCTTTAAAACCCTGCCTAAAAGGGACATAAAACCCTGCTCAAATAACTGCACTTATGGGGTAACATTAACTGCCTATACCCGCCTATGGGGGAAATTAAACTGCCTATACCTGCCTATGTAATTTTATTGGTATCCATTTTTATTTTTGAAATTTAACAGTAGCCACCACATTTTCCACCCTAGGCTTATACTCGAGTCAATAAGCTTTCCCGGTTTTTGTGGCAAAAATAGGTGCCTCGGCTTATATTCGTGTCGGCTTATACTCGAGTATATACAGTAGTCTTCTAGAAATATTGATTTTTTTGTAATTGGAAATAGATTTATACATCTCTTAGGCTATGTTCACACGGCTTATGCCCCGCAATTACGCCGTGTGGACGGGGGTGGGAGCGGGGGGCCGGCACCTCGCCGGCTATAGACTATCATTACTAGCGGCGCGTATACGCCGCTAGTAAATGACATGTCACTTATCTCCCCCCGTGGCGGATTCGCCGAGCAGGGAGAGGAGACGTAATCCATAGTTCTCTATGAGAACTGTGGATTACCGTAATGACTGGGACGGATTCCAGCCGTAATTTGCGCACTACGTCGTGTAATTACGGACTGAAATACGTCCCATTTTAAGCCGTGTGAACATGGCCTTACATGAAACAACATACCTCTAATGGAGGCTGGAAGAAAACAAAAACTTACCAATTTACTGTTCAGCTAAAAAGATTGTTTTGAAGCAGCCTGGTCCTAGCCCTGTCTCTACATTGGTCTCATAGCTTTGGCCTGGTCTACATCTATGGTAGGTATATAATAACCAGCTCTGGTAGGCGTCACAGCAACAAAACCAGTGTCTTCTAGGCATTTCATTTAAATAGACATTTAAAGGTAACTTGCTGAGCAACTAACGGTTGATAACATGACAACTTCTTAAAGGGTTTGTCTCATCATTCTGATTTACAGAGCCACAACTAACTTCTGGCTCCCACGTTCTGGTGAGGCTGTGGGCGGGTCTACAGCAGTGATTGGCATAACAACTCTGCTATTCTTAAATTCTGCTATTCTTATAGAGTGGCATGAGTGCAGAAGGTTTATAAACTATAGTGCACAAGGCTACAGAGCTTAAAGGATTAAAGTTTGTCAGTAAGAAATGTAAATGAGCTTCTGTTTTCTAAGATATAAAAACTGAACAGGGAATGACCTCACCATTCCCGACCACTGTTGCAGCATGTAAGAGCAGAGAGGGGTGCCCAGTAACAAGAGAAACTTGTAGACAAAGGCAGAAAATAAGATCTGTTCTTAAAAGAAGCAAAATCAGAACAGCAATGTACTTGTTAATAATCTTTATTTTCCTTTGCCTATATGTTTAAAGATGATTTCTCACCACAATAATTTACTTTTAAAATGTAGGTAAAGGTAGGGGAAGGCTATTACTAAATACATTGCTTTGTTGATTTTGCTTTGTTGAGGAGAGAAAGATTTTATCTCCTCTTAGAACGCACAAGCTTCTCTTTTTACTGACCATCTCTTGCCCCCTCCTCCTAGTCTCTCCCATCTCATTGCTCTAAGCTGCCGTCAGTCAGTTTGACCATGTTGAGCCACTCCCTGCAGAGTCTAATCTCTAGCAACAGACTTACTTGACTAAATTAAAAGCATTCACTCTTTAGAGCTCTGCAACTCTGTATACTACACTATATAAATGTCTTGCAGTCATGTCAGTGTAATAGGAATAGCTAGGAACAACAGAGCTGATATGTCAATCAGTGCTATAGACCCACCAGCAGTCTGAACAGAATGTGTGAGTCTAAATCTGTAGCTCTGTGAAATTACATCATGAGAAAACCCCTTTAAAGCTAAGCAATGAAACAGAAATATTTTAACAGTCTCTTGTCTCTACCTCTTTTTGGACAGAGCCATCAGTGGTGCAACTGTGGGACAAGAGTCTCCCACTCTATCCACAAGTCTCCCTGTTTCTTCTTGTCTCTTTCTCATTCCCGATGCTAGTATCCACTAGTATCCTTGCTACTCTCACAACTTTACATTTCCAATTCTCTCCTGGGACTGACTCCTCCTCTTGAACTTCCCAGGTTCCTTCTCTTCTTGCGTTTCTTCCTAGTGCTCTGGTGCCACCTACTGTCAGTGAGGAAAATTGCTGGCTCCAGCCTTAGGCTATGGGAAACAGATTGAACAACAGCTCACCTCACTCCAAATGCACTTCACAGCCTGGCTCCGGATGCAATCCCGAATCAATGTAGATACAAACACAACAACGTGTGAGCCAGCTTGTGCCTGGAATTCAAAATCCGCAGTCAGGGAGTGTTAAAAAAAATCTTGCAACTTTATTCGTCCATTTAAAATCCAAGTATACGAAATGCAAACGGGAATGCAGTGATAGCAGTAGCACACCTAACTAGGCTTGGGCTATGTTCACACGGGTTAACTGCGGGGCATAATTACGCCCCGCAGTTACGCCGTGTGGCCGGGGGCGGGGAGGGAGCGGGGGAGGGAGCGGGGGCCAGCCCATAGAGAATCACTGCTAGCGGCGCGTATACGCCGCTAGAAAGTGACATGTCAATTATCTCCCCGCCCGGCGGATTTGCCGAGCAGGGAGAGGAGACGTAATCCATAGTTCTCTATGAGAACTGTGAATTACCGTAATGAATGGGCCGTTTTCAGCCCGTAATTTGCGCACTTCGGCACGTAATTACAGACCGAAATACGGCCCATTTTAAGCCGTGTGAACATGGCCTTACAGGTACACCATTATCTAAGATTGAATTATAATGTCTTATCTAAAAATCTGGTGGATGAATCTAGATTTGGCTGAAGAAAGAAAATTCTTCAAGTAACCAATGAACAAGACGTAAATGATGGGTAGAACTGGAGCACTGAAGTTACTGGAATGAAGGCATCTTCAAAGTTAAGCCAAGGGCTTTTTTTCAATTTTGCCCCCCTCCTGACTAGCACAACCTTTTTTCCAAAATCATGGACAACACCTGTAACTGAAAGGATAACTTTGAGACCCCGGTACTTTATCTGGATTTTTTATTCCATAAAAATATTTTTGCTTTTTTTAATTTATGCAGTTAAAAACTTGGAAGCGAAATCAAAAGCTTTAGAATATCCTTATAATTATACATGAAAGCCAACAAAGTCGGCCTATATAGCCACAGACAAAAAATATGTGCAATGGGAAGACAACCCCCCACAATACGGCATTATTTACTGCATGTAATCTATCTTAATTTCCGATAAGCTCCTTAAACTACAGCAGCGCTCTGTATTCAGACGAATTATTATAGGCAGCCTTACACTTGCATGCTTGGCCTTAGATAAATTGGCTATCCTCATTAAAATGATACCTCAGTGTTACTGCTTATCTAAGTTCACCATACAAATGCGTCCTACACTTCACAATGATGCTGCTCCCTTGAAATGGCTATTTGAGAAGCAGCCATCATCTCCGTTACTTATCTCCTTCAAACCCTCTGCCTGGAGGCATCAGCTTGGGGGCTGCAAACCACAGTGTAGAAAAAGGCAGCGCTAAGAGCGCACATAGTAATTTCACAGTCAGGTGTCCTGGTGACTGCTGAAAGGAACGTTTTCTGCATTAAATCTTCCAGTGTTTCTGATTAGGAATAAGCTTGCAGTCGCCCGCTGTGTACGGAGAAGCTGAAACTTCCTGGCCTTGTTCTGTTTTTTTGTTTTTTTTAACTATTGCTACTCAGTTTTTTCACGCTGTACCGTGCACGTACATAGATGCACAGAGGTAGGAGACCTCAGTCTTTCTAAGACACAGTCTGATAGCTCAATAGTTAATTAGTTTGCACCGCACACCTGCAGTCGGAGTTCCTCAAGCTCCCTTTACATTGCATACTTATTGAAACCAAAGCAGGGTTAAAAGAAAGTTCTCTCGTATTTAGTGATATAATTCATCATACGTTGGGTTTGCACGTTGGGTGCAGCTGCCCGTCTGTCCGCGCCTCTCCTCTATCGTGAATCCAACAAGGAGGATATCACAGGAGAACTATTACTACTCGGGAGCTATGCATGGTCACCACGGACTATTATCATATGGATACACCAGTAGCATAATGATTATGCACGTTACTTACTCATAATGTATGATGAAGTGTATCAATAAATACGAGAGAGCTTTCTTTAAACCCCGCTTTGGTTTCAATAAGGCAACCTCAGTCTGTCATGAGTTTTTACTGAGGATTTCTATGGGACTGCAGGTAAAACCTCCATAGGATTGGTAGGGTTGTATGAATGGGCATGGATGCAGTGTCGGACTGGGGTGCCTAGGGACCACAGGTGGAGTTGACTCTAGGGGCCCACCAGTTGAGCTGTTTCCGGGCCCACCAGTGAAGTTTATTTTAGGGGCCCACCCTACAGCTTCTATAAATGTCTGTACATGCCTCCAATACCCTGCATGTAGAAAGTAGTTAAGCCAGCTCCGACCTAGTGTGCTTTGTGCCCGGAAGTCTGCCCAAGCTGGCAGCAGAGAAAAGCATAGACAAGTTGGTTGTAGATAATCCAGCACGACCCCTAAGTTGGATGAATAAAAACATTAAAAAATGTATTGCAGATTTGTTAAAAAACATGAAAAGATATGCACACATGGTCTCAGCAGCAGAAAGTGGTTATGCAGAGATATAGGGTGCACTACGCTGAAGCGTTTTGGACTAAAAGAATAGCATGCCCTTACTCATAGCATCAGCGTAGTGCACCCTATATCTCTGCATAACCACTATGCTGCTGAGACCATGTGTGCATATCTTTTCATGTTTTTTAACAAATCTGCAATACATTTTTGAATGTTTCTATTCATCCAACTGTAGGGTCATGCTGGATTATCTACAACCACCTTGCCTATCCTCCAAAACCCTGCACCCTGCATTTGCCTCTCTTTCTATGTTTTATTGCCCCTTCGAGGATGTATATGCAGCTAAAAAACAACTCCAGGTCTGCCATGCAAAGGGGCCCACTGGGGGTTTCTCCAATTCCCCTGTGGGCCAGTCCAAGCCTGCATGGAAGGGATTCTCTGCTTATGTATGAAAAATTTCTGTTGGCGCCTCTCCCCATATATTTTGTAATACAGTTTGTAAATATCATACCATACAGTTCTAATGATACACACCATTCAGCATGGTACAAAATAACAGTATCAAATGCCAATCAGTTATGACATTATAAACAACTGCATAATATTGTGTAAGCCCCTCTCACTTGTCAAGTGATGTACTACTCAAGTCCTCAAAGTGCTGGGATGTGCTCTTGGTTTTCTAGCACATTCCATTGATGCGCTGATTGAGATCTGGGGAATTTAGAAGCCATGTCAACACCTTGAACTCTTTGTCATGTTTCTCAAACCATTCCTAAACAATTTCTGCAGTGTGGCTAAGGGGACATTATCTTGCTGAAAGACTTCACTGCTATTAGGATGTATCATAGCCATGAAGGTGTGCACTTGGTCTATACTTGGTATATGTCTGAGTAACATCCACCTAGTGCAAGAACCCAAGGTTTTCCAGAAGAACATTAAACCTCCACCAATGGATTACCTGTTTCTCATAGTGCACCCTGGAGCCATCTCTTCCCCTGGTAAGTGACGCACATGACTGTCCAAATGATCGAAGCTCTTCTGTGGTATTGGACCAGGTGGGGTAGTCATTGCTCCCCATGTGCATCAATATGTTTTGGGCATAAGTTGCTGGTCCACTGACCACTTTTGACAGGTACTAATCACTACATACCGGCAAAAACCTTGCTATTTTGGTGGTGCTCTGACCCAGTTGTGTAGCCATCACAGGATGTCAAAGTCACTCGGATCCTTACATTTGCCCATTTTACAATTTAGCTTAAAAACCTGGCTGTTTACCCATTACCTATTATATCGCACCTCTTGACAGGTGCCATTGTTACCAGATAATTAATGTTCTTCACTCCCCCTGTTTTTGCTTTAAATATAATGTCTGATCTGAGGATGTTTGCTAAATAACACTTCTATGATGTGACCAGGAGATACAAAACAGAAGCAAGCGTAAGCTCAACATATGCAACGTTTCTTGACAGATATATAGATCATTGAGGATGCAACCAGTTTAGCACTGTCCAAACTGGAGTGCAAAGTCTAAAGAAGGGAGACTCCAACTTGTAGTCCTCTGAATAGCCCCCGGTTGGCTTCCTGAAGTTCTGCATCAGCTGTTTGATGACAAGAACCCCACTAGTTATGTGTCTCAATACATAGGAAACAGTTCTGTGTTGAGCCCATGAGATCGGAACAGTCTTTGAAGCCACTTAAGACTTAGAACGTGGGAGAAGTCAGAGAGTATTTACTAAAACTGAGGATGGGGTGTAGAAAAGGATCTTGGGGCTTGTAGTTTTAAACAGAAAATGCTGCTGCTTAGCTACATAAAAGAAAGTTACATACAGCACAGGAAAAACAAATTAGCACAAAGAGTATCATGGGGAGCTGAATGAAGACTCGGGCAAGCTCTTTGGGATTTTTTTTTTTGTTTCATTTGCTGCACCAACCATTTATCCATTGCCTTGCTAAAATAACTGGGAGTAGCAAAAACTGAACACAGGTAACTTAAAGGGATTGCTCCTTAGTAAACATAGAGAGGGCGGTGTTTGCACAGCTCTCCCAAATTCATATTTATGGGAGTTTTGAATATATTCGAGCGAACTCCCACAGAAATGAATGGGGAGGATGGCCACAAGTGCTGCTAACCCCATTCACTAAGGTGTTCAGCTCATAGCTCACTACAAGCTGACCCGCTGTGCTAAAAAGTGCAAGTGGCTAAACCACTTTAAATAATCCGCCAGGATCAATTGGCATACTTTCAGCAGAGGAAAGTTAGGTAAGAGCACAGATCATGACATATAATGTTACTTAAAGGGGTTTTGCCACAAAGTAAAATTGACGTGAAAAGTTTGAAACTTAAATAATAAAAATTTTCACCATTCAGCATTATTAAAAATTCTGCAATATTTTTGTTTAAGTTACTCCTTTAGTGATCCATTGTTTACAGGTCATCTCCAGGGGATACGATCAGGGCTGTGAGCGTCTCGGTCCTTGTCAGACATGCTCAGACATCACCTCTCTTCTCAGGTAGCTACTGAGTGTTCAAACCCCGGGTGCTGTCATTCTACTCCTGTCCTTTGAACTAGTTAGTAGTGATGAGCGATTGTGTCAACTATCGTTATCGGATCGATAGTCGATATCAATTATCATGACGATATCCGATAGCCTATAATAGATTATTGCCGATGACCATTAAAGTCTATGGGAGAGGAACAACAGCTTCATTCTTACACCCAAACAGGGCTGGAGAAACTGGAATTAACATTCACACCAGGAAACTGGATACGTGCTACATCTTAGGCAAGACAATTAGGCAACAAGAGTCACAGAAAAAAAGTCACAGACCATTCACTATCCCTGTCCTGTACCACAGCAAAACCTGCATCACCCACAAATTAAAAAGTGCCAGAAGGCAGTATTATTTGAACCACCATTTTAGTAGAACTGGACATTAACTGTAACTGTCCTGTACCGCAGTTTGACCATTAAACCTGTCTGACACACAGATTAAAAAGTGCCGGAAAAAGGAGTCTTTGAACCACCATTTTAGTTCAACAGGACATTGACTATGCCTGTCCTGGACCACAACATGACCCTTAAATCTACATGACCCGCATATTAAAAAGTGCCTGAAAAAAGGAGTCTTTGAACCACCATTTTAGTTGAACTGGACATTGACTATGCTTGTCCTGGACTGCAGCATAACCCCAAAACCTACATGACCCACATGACAATGCTGATGACGACATTTGTGGCCGTGACTGGGATGACGAGGAGGTAAGACTGCTGGATGCAGGTTGCATTCAAGGAGTTGTCTCCCTATAGAGTTTCATAGGCTGCATGAATGAAATACTCTGTCACTTCCTGGTTCAGACTGACTGAAATTTGCATAAGCTCCATGATGAATCCAGCTCTGTGTTTTCAGTTGCTAATTAGATCAGATTAGCTCAGAAGCTTCTGAAACTACTAACAGGACTTTTGCTCTGATCCCTCAAACAAAAGTCCTAATTACAGAGTTGTTTACTTGAGATAAATCAAGCTTTTTACTGCCCAGCAGCACAGAGGCTGCCGCGACCTGTGTGATGACGTCACTCACTGCTATCACATAGAACAAACAGCAGGGGGAGAATTGTTTACAGGTCAGTTACTGAGGGAACTGAAACAGCCAGGGAGGTCATAAATTCACTTGTATCTCCTTAAGGAAAACAGATGAACAAAGCAATATTTTTGGAAAATGTCTTTATTTTGTGTTCCCTACAATTTGAAAGCTATTCTTTGTAGTGAGACACCCCTTTAACCACTGAAGAACAGATTGGCGACGCTGTTCGTTACTGAGATTCACAGGGCCCTGACCCAGCGATGACAAGCCTGACGGTCCTGCAACCGACGACCCGCTGGCTTGCGTGTTGTCGCCAGCACTGGAAGGAGCACCTTCTCTCGTACCTCTACCTCCTACACCCCTCTTTCCTCGCTTACCACCTGAATTTCACTCCATGTTCAGAAAGATAAAAATTTAAGAAGGTATGGAAGAGTTTTTGACAGTCTCGTATTGAAAGACGGCAAATCAGAGCTATTCTTAAATCCCTCTAATTTCCTACAGCCAACTAGGATTAGAAACTGAATGTTTCTAGCGAATACCTGTGAAATGCGGTCTGGTGGAAGAACCGTAAGACAAAATCAACAGTGTTCTTCCTTCAGTCCCAGGGATTTACAACTGCCCAGTAGGACTAGGAATTGATAGTTTTCAACAAACATTCATACAAGTGCGCTATCTGCGACAAACTGAGATTCAACGAGCGCAATAAAACTATTCAGAAATTACACGGATGAGAAATTGCATTTTTTGCAGCAATGACAAACGAGAACAGTTACTAGAAAATGTTTCTGTCAAAATTGTCGTACAACGTGGCTATTTGAAAAAAACTGGGGCCGCACCACGTGCAATACAGCTATTTAAAAGTTATACGGATAACAAACGGTGGTTTTTGCACCAATGAAATACACCAACAGTTACTACAAAATTTCTGTATTCAAATTTAAGTACAAGGTGGCTCTTTGAACAAAACTGGGCTGCACCAAAGTGAAATACAGCTATTTAAAAGTTATACGGATAATAAAAGGGTGGGTATTACACCAATGAAATACACCTGCAGTTACTAGAAAATTTCTGTATCCTAATATAAATACAAGGTGGGTCTTTGAACAAAACTGGGCTGCACAAAATAAAAGGTACAATTTCACCTCAGGTGCGAGGTTTGCTGGCCAAAATCTGGTAAAAAAAGCCATTTCAATGCAGGTTCAAAGCAAAGTCTGGGCTGCCCTCTCCTTTCAAAAGCCCGTCTGCCTGTCTGTCTGTGTATGCCCACACCTCTCCCCCTCCCTCGTGGCTGTACAGCGCTAGATGCTTCTTTAAAAGTCTCTGTCTAACTAACTAAAAGCTGAAATTCTCTAATCTACCTATATTCTAATGTTCACAGCTAAAAGCATAGTTGTCTGCATGAATAAAGAGAAGAATTGTGTCTCTGAGCTGAGCTGTATTGAGAGAGATCTAGCACACGTCTTGCTCTAGGAGAGACACTGAAACACTGATGATGAACAGGAAACGCTGGTCGCTGCCATACGAGGGCATGTGATTTTGCCAGCCAATGACAACCATTCACATCACAGTCATGACGTCGCACACCCATCTCACCCTGCTCTATGCTCTAAGCTGATTTGCTGGCCACCAAAATGACAGGAAGCACTGAAAATGGCATGATAGTAATAGATTATGTGCAGATTCTCACCTAAAATATCACGTGATCGTAAATTTCCGATCAGCCTAAAAATCGTGCCGATTTCAACTATGCCGATTATATTCGCTCATCCCTACTAGTTAGTAATAAGTCAAACAGTGCAAATAAAAAAAAGAAACCTCAATGAGGTATGTGTATTGATAAAGAGAAAAAAAAATCCACAGTTTAAGGTCGTGCAGGGATTTGAACCAAGGACCCTTGTGCTGTAAAGCAAAAATGTTACCTCTGAGCTACAGTGTAGCTACTTCCAGTTCTAGACATAAACAGACTTTCTTTGACTAGAGAGAGGCAAGGCCTGGTGATGTCATCCTGCGGGGTCACATGATATGCAATTCAGACAAATCACACACGCCCCCGTCTGAGCACACAGAGCTGAAGAGCTGGATACAGGAGGTATGAAATGAGATTGTGGAAAAACCCCTTTAAGTAATAATACTAGCCATCACTGTACACTGCAAACTGAATATCACCTGAGGAGCACTGCCACCCAAATGCCACCATCCAGTGCTTAAATAAAACCAACATATAGTGACCATAAATTATGTAAAATAATAATAGCGCTCTACAATTAATAGTGACATTTGAGGTGGTCATATTCACCCCTGAGATTCTCAGAGAGCGCTCTCGTCAGCACTGGTGGCTGATCACACAGTTTGCAAACCAATTATCCCTGAATGTAAATAAGACTACTTTTATTTACTGACAGCAATGAGAGATCTTGGGTAATTAAAGGGTTTATCCACTTGACACAAAATTATATCTAAGTTATACTTGCCTAGCTGTTCCCCAACACTGCTGCTCCGGAGCTCACGGGGATCCACTTCCTGGTTCTTCTCCTGAAACACAGCAGAGGCTTGCACTCTGTTGTTAGTGAATGGAGCATGAGCATCTTCTGTTTATCAGGAAGTGAAGAGAAGCAAATCCAAAGGAACAGTGACAGGGGGGCAGATAGGTAAGTATCATTTTGGTCTTTTTTTGCCCACCTAAACCCATTTAAATATATTTTTTCAAGTGGACAAATCCTTCTATCTATACTTAGGACTGTAAACCTTCTCGAATCTGCTCTGGCTGTATACCTGGCTTTTAAATGTTACACATTTAAAACAATGATGAGATCCTCATGGGCTCCAGCCCAATCATTGGAAATCAAATTGTCAAAAATTATCTCAATTATAGCCACAGGTAGCCTGAAGCAGGGGTTTACTTAAACACTTGACCTTTGATAAATTGGTCACTAAGCCCACCCGTCAATGGAGAACTGACTGTTAATGGCAATCTCCCGCTCCATACGAGACATTGATTAGCTCACATTAGGGAAGGCGAGACCTTGTGCCCATAAGACGGAGCGGAGTTGTGTTATCACAGTCTGGTTGTGTCTTTGCGCTGTGTGTGTTGTAACATTCAGGAAGTGCACCTTCTACAGCCGATCATTACGTGTATGACTGAGCGAGTTAATGCAGATTTGCAAGCTGTTCCCATTTGTTAAATGTCAGAAAAACACATGCAAGTCACTGGCTTTAGTGCTCAGCCGCCAGCTGGCTCCTCTGAATGCTGCGGCCAAATGACAGTCTATCAAACAGCAGGAAGTCAGGGAGAGAGGACGGTTTCTGGATGGAGATTGCATTCAGAGCTCAACAGCACAATACAATGCACAAATACGGGGGCCTACAGAGTGAGACACAAAACGTACTACACACCAACATGTACATACGTCAAATCACACGCTCAGAGCGCCAGCGTGATAACACATATGCATGTTATGTACTATAAATCAGCTCTCATTGCATTGACTATGATTACCTACAGCAGCTTATCTGAGTGCAGCACTGCAGTGTAAAGCATGTCGGACTACAGAGGTGCTTTATGGATTTCAGACCACATCAGACGCCAGTAGACTATGAAATAAGGGGAAGTAACTGACCCCTTCTGTGCTCTTAAAGGGGTTGTCTCAATACCTTGATTCATCTTACATCAGTCCTGTTTTCTTGGTTTCATTTTGAATTCAGGGATGCGTTTACTGGCTTCCACTAGGCTGCAGTAGAAGCCAGGTCTGTAGCTATAGCAACCAGTGCTGGCAGTCTATCAGAAGAGATCAAACAGGTCTGTAGCTATAGCGACCTGAGGGAGCTGATGCAGCCCATACAAGAGGGGATATCTCAGAAGAGGTAGGACACTGTTAATGGATATATATTGCAAAATGACTTGTTTTTGCAAGATCTTTAACATAAACAGCAATCCTTGTAGTGCGACAACCCCTTTAAGGAACAGAGCAGGAACAAGCAAATACCCTATTAATCTAGAAATTATTGTACAAAAACTTTAGACAGGTGTATTTTCTTAGAATGCCATCAAGGTAATTTAGCCAGTTTTACAGTCCATGCCATAGAACCCATAGAACGCCCCTAGCGGGGAGGTGAGAGGATTAAAAATATGAGGCAAAAGGATGCTTTTTGGATACTCAAATTTACTATATACAGATTTACTATACATACCGTATATACTCGAGTATAAGCCGACCCGAGTATAAGCCGAGGCACCTACTTTTGCCACAAAAACCGGGAAAGCTTATTGACTCAAGTATAAGCCTAGGGTGGAAAATGCAGCGGCTACTGGTGAATTTTAAAAATAAAAATAGATACCAATAAAATTACATAGGCAGGTATAGGCAGTTTATTGTCCCCCATAGGCAGATATAGGCTGTTATAGGCAGTTTAATGTCCCCCAAATGCAGATATAGGCTGGTATAGGCAGTTTAATGTCCCCTATAGGCAGGTTATAGGCAGGTATAGGTCATTATAGGCAGGTATAGGAAGCTATATGTCCCCATAGGCAGGCTATAGGCAGGTAATTGCCCCCATAGGCAAGTTATAGGCAGGTATAGGTCCAACTAGGCAAGTTATAGGCAGGTATAGGTCCCCCTAGGCAGGTTATAGGCAGGTATAGGTCCCCCTAGGTAGGTTATAGGCAGGTATAGGTCGTTATAGGCAGGTATAGTCCCCTTAGGCAGGTATAGGTCCCCCTAGGTAGGTTATAGGCAGGTATAGGTCGTTATAGGCAGGTATAGTCCCCCTAGGTAGGTTATAGGCAGGTATAGTCCCCCTAGGTAGGTTATAGGCAGGTATAGTCCCCCTAGGTAGGTTATAGGCAGGTATAGTCCCCCTAGGTAGGTTATAGGCAGGCATAGTCCCCCTAGGTAGGTTATAGGCAGGTATAGTCCCCCCCTAGGTAGGTTATAGGCAGGTATAGGTAGGTATAGGTCGTTATAGCCAGGTATAGGCCCCACTAGGCAGGCTCTAGGCAGGTATAGGCAGCATTTTAAAATGAAGAAAAACCACTTACCTGGCTCCCCGCTGCTCCGTCTCCCTCGCCGCTCCGCCTCCTCGCTGTCCGGCCTCCCGCGAGCTCTCCCTCATCTTCTCGGCACAGGTGCGTGATGTCATCAGGCCGCGCATGCAACGTGATGACACATGCTGCCTGAGCCGGAAACTCCGGATGGCTGCAGACGCCCGGAGTCCACTGCGGAGGACGGAGCGCTCGCTCTCTGCTCCGCAGTGGTATCTGTTCATTTGTATGCGCTCCGGAGGAGTCGCATACAAGTGAAGAGATAGCCGATAGCGCCGGGCCACCGCAGTGCCTGGACACTGTCGGCGGTACTCGGCGTTCAGTTATATGCACTCCCTGAGGGGTCGCATATAACTGAGGCATCCCTGTCAGCGCACGGGTCATCGCAGCGCCCGAGCGGCGACAGTGACTTGAGTATAAGCCGAGGGGGGATTTTTCAGCACATTTTTTGTGCTGAAAAACTCGGCTTATACTCGAGTATATACGGTATATTAAAAATATGCCTTAGATCTGTATCTTTAGGGTCCAAAGCCTACACATTCCGGTCTTATCAATTAATCATGTAAAGTAATCATGTAAATTAATCATGTAATTATATCCCTATACTTGATTGGTTCCATGAGATCATGATTCAGGATGTTAGATTCTGGCTCCCAGGATCTCTCCTCGGTCCAAAGTCCTTCCAATCCACGAGGAAGAAGCGCTTCCCCCTGACCGTCTTCATGGCCAGGATGTCCTATACTTCAAAGATGTCAGCGGACTCGGCTACCGGGAAGGCGATACATTCTTCTGAGAGAACCGATTTAGAACCAGCGCCTTAAGGAGGGAGACATGGAACGAGTTTTGGATCCGGAGAGATGGAGGCAGAGCTTGTACGTCACTAGGTTCAGCTGCCGAAGCACCTTGAAGGGACCCAGGAAGCGAGGACCCAATTTAAAACTAGGAACCTTCAGGCGCACGTACCTCGAGGAAAGCCAAACTTTGTCCCCTGGGAGGAACGTCGGGGCAGGTCTTCTCCTCTTGTCTGCCTGAGACTTCATACGGGCAGAGGCCCGAAGTAGGGAATGTCGAGTCTCTTGCCAGATGGCCTTGATATCCCGGACTTGGTCATTGACAGCGGGCACTTCCGAATCAGTGGGCAGGGGAAGAGGGGGGGGGGGGGGGGGTGCGGTGCGGCCATAGACCACAAAAAATGGAGAGACACCGGCTGCTTCCAAGTCACGATGGTTATAAGAGAACTCGGTCCAGGGAAGCAGTTGTCTGGTTACAAAATGCCGCAGGTATTCTCCCAGATTCACCCTCTCCACCTGCCCATTGGACTGAGGGTGATAGGCCGATGAAAAGTCCAATTTGATTTGCAGACAGGAGCACAGCGCACGTCAAAATCGGGATACAAATTGAATGCCTCGCTCGGAGACGATGTGTGAGGGTAATCCATGTAGCCGGAAAATATGCCGGAAGAAATGTAGCCGGAAGAATCGGTCCGTAACCACCCAGATGACAGAATTCCCAGAAGAAACCGGTAGGTCTGTGATGAAGTCCATGGCTATGTGTGTCCAGGGGATTTCTGGCACGGCAGTGGTTGTAAGAGACCTGCGGGCCTGTGACGTGGGACCTTGTTTCGAGCACACATGACATAGGAGAGAATGAAGTCCTTGACATTTTGGGCCACATGTATGAAAATTGCCTAGGTCTAAAGCTCACTTTGTTGCCCATAGCAACCAATCAGAGTGCCCCTCTCATTTTTCAGACTTGAAATAAAGGGCTCTCTGATTGGTTGCTATGTGCAACAGAGAGAGTTTTAGACCTAGACAGTTTTCATACATGTAGCCCTTTGTGCCAGAGTCGGCCACCAGTAGTGCCGTGAGATCAGAGCGTAGGACTTCCGTACTCCGGGATGGCCAGCCAAGAGGGAGCTATGCCCTCACTCCAGAATCTTTCTCCTGAGTGCCGGCGACACGTAAGTTTTGTCCGTAGGAACGTTTTAAAGATCTGCGGGAGCCACATGAACCAACTATTCGGGAGAAATAATGTCCCGTGACATGGGTTCTTCACCAACCACATCCGAGGCACGGGAGAGGGCATCAGCCTTGATGTTTTTCTCAGCAGGCCGGAAGTGAATGCGAAAGTCAAAACGTGAAAAAAAGAGAGACCACCGGGCTTGGCAGGGGTTTAGACGCTGGGCCGTCTGAAGGTACAGTAGATTCTTGTGATCCGTGAAGATGTCAATTGGATGATGCGCCCCCTCCAGCAGATGTCGCAAACCTCCAGGGCTAACTTGATAGCCAAGAGCTCTCGATCCCTAATGCCATAGTTCCGCTCTGCCGGCGAAAAGGTCTTGGAGAAGAACCCACATGTGAGAATCTTGCCTTTGGGGCTCTTCTGTGTGAGGACCGCTCCTGCCCCCACGGAAGAAGCATCCACTTCCAAGGAGAACGGCCTCTCGGGATCAGGCCGGACCAAGACAGGTGCTGAGGAGAAGGCAGTCTTTAGATCAATAAACGCCTTCTCAGCCTCCGGAGGCCAACATCTCGGGTCAGCATTCTTCCTGGTGAGGGCCACGATAGGAGCCACCAAGGTGGAGAAGTGGGGAATAAATTGCCGGTAGTAGTTTGCGAAGCCCAGGAAGCGCTATTTCGCCCAAAGGCTGACAGGACAGGGCCATTGTAGTACCGCAGAGAGTTTTGCTGTGTCCATCTTCAGGCACTTAGCCGAGACTATGTACCTGAGGAAAGGCAAGCTGGTCTGGTGGAATAAACATTTCTCCAGCTTGGCGTACAGTCGGTTGCTGCGCAGACGTCGCAGAACCTGGCGCACCTGTGTCCGATTAGTCTGAAGATCAGGGGAGAAAATCAGGATGTCATCAAGATACACTATGACGCAGGTGTACAAAAGATCCCGGAAGACATCATTGACAAATTCTTGGAACACAGCTGGAGCGTTACAGAGCCCAAAGGGCATCACGAGATATTCAAAATGTCCATCTCGGGTATTAAAAGCCGTCTTCCACTCGTCCCCCTGCCGAATTCTGATGAGGTTATTGGCTCCTTGCAGGTCCAACTTGGAGAACACCTTAGCGGTTTTTCACGGTGATCTTATTTAGTCCCCGGTAGTCAATACACGGACGGAGGGATCCATCTTTTTTCTGCACAAAGAAAAACCCGGCTCCGGCTGGGGAAGAGGATTTGCGAATGAACCCTTTCTGCAAGTTCTCTTGTATATAGGCCGACATGGCTTGAGTCTCCGGAACGGACAGCGGATAGACCCTTCCCCAGGGAGGACTGGTTCCAGGGAGGAGGTCAATTGGGCAGTCGTAAGGCCGATGTGGCGGCAGCATATCGGCCTCCTCGGAGAATACGTCCCCAAAATCCTGGTACTCTACAGGCATGCCTGGCAAAGGCTTGGCGGGCGGCTGTGGAGAAGTAGTAGGCACCGGGCGTGGTACCTCCAAACAGAGGTTCTGGCATTCTGGTCCCTAACACAGGACCTCACCTTTCTTCCAGTCGAGCATAGGGGCGTGACATTGTAGCCAGGGAAGTCCCAAAAGGATCGCCGAGGAAGCATGAGAAAGAACGTGGAACCTGATCTTCTCCTTATGTAGAGCCCCCATACGGAGGGTCACCAGCCGGGTTATGTACTGGATGGGTAAGAAGCTCCCCACTGACCGAAGAAATAAGCAGAGGCTTCTCCAAACGGACTACTGGCATGCGGTATCGGGTTACCAAGGAGGCATGGATGAAGTTCCCGGCTGACCCAGAGTCCAGGAAGGCAGAACTCCGGACCGATAGACCAACATCAGATGACACTTCCAATGGCATCATCAAACGTGGAGAGGAGGAAACAGCACCTAGGGACACCTCTCCTACTGCACCTAGGTGTGAGCGTTTCCCGCACGCTGGGGACAGCTTCTGCGGAAATGGTCCGGGCTGGCGCAGTAGAGACATAGGTTCTATGCTCGACGGCGGGTCAGCTTTTGCTCCGATAAATGGGCCCGGTCCACCTGCATGGGTTCCACATCGGAGGTGGAACAGCCGACGGGGGCGTGCAGAGTTTCTCTCTGGGGAAGCTCTTTGCCTTTCAGCGAACCTTACATCGATGCGGTGGCCAGGTGAAATTCGCTCAGGGAGGAGGTCTCTTAATAATAATAATAAAATAAAATATATCTTTATTCTATAGCGCCAAAATATTGTAGCACTTTACAAATTCAAGGGTAAACATACAGTCATTACACATTAAAGTACTTCAAAAGAGACACAAGGTGTGAGGGCCCTGCCAGGCTTAAAATCTATTAGGGTGTATGGGTGAAACATACGGTAGAGTCCAAGTTTACAATGTCGGCCGTTTAAATAGGGGGTGGTTTACATGAAAAATGATGAACCTGCCACCCAGACGTACATCTATATACAGATAAGTGCCTGTGATGCCAATGCAGGGAGTGACAGATGTGTGTGATAGCGTTAGGGATCTTGGTGGGCCAGACCAGAAGATGTATTTCAGGGCCTCTAAACGTGAGGTTGTGAATGTCTGATCGCCCGCATAGCATATTCCAGAGAATTGGTGCCGCACGTGTGTTGCTGCCAAAGCGTCTTTTACCCTGCTGGACAGACCCTTTTTGAAAGTGGTGCAGAGGGCGCCATCATTCCAAGTCAACTCCGAAGCCAAGGGTACGAAATTGGACCGCATAGTCTCCCACGGAGGAGTCACCTTGACGAAGGCTCAAGAGCGCAGTCTCAGCAGAGGATGTTCGCGGCGGCCCCTCGAAGACGGTGCGGTATTCATGGAGGAAGCTCTGTAGATCCGCGGTCACAGAGTCATTCCTGTGCCAGAGGGGGGTCGCCCAAGTCAGGGCTTTCCCGGACAGCAGACTCACCACAAAGGCCACCTTAGACCATTGTGAGGGAAACTGATCCGCCATCAGTTCCACGTGCATAGAGCACTGGGTAATAAAACCCCGGCAGAGCTTGGGATCCCCTGCAAAGCTGGAGGTTAAAGGAAGCCGAAGCTTGGGTCCCATGGTGGCCAAAGGAACGGCAGGTGTAGACGGAGCAACACGCGGAGACGGTTGCTGTTGCTGGGACGCTAGGAGCTGACACATCATGGCGGAGAGCTGGCCCAAGTGCTTTGCCTGTTGTGCGATTTGCTGCGACTGTTGGGCAACAATTGTCATAAGATCCGCAATGCTAGGAAGAGGCACCTTGGCGGGATCCATGGCTGGATCTTACTGTAACGGACTGGATAGTGGATCTGCTGGACCACCACCAGCGATGGTATAACCCACGCCAGGGAACGGAATCTAAGTAGGTCCCGGTTTTCACCAGAGCCCGCCGCAAAGCGGGATGGACTTGCTGCGGCGGAAGTCTACCAGGTCGCTACCCCTGACGTGACTTGCTTGCGGTGGCAGCCAAGGGTGAGTATGGTACAGAATCATGAGGTGTAGGCGTAGTCGGGGACAGGCGGCAAGGTCAGGGTAGGCGGCAAAGGTTCGGAGTCGGTAAACGTAGGCAGAGGTCAGAAAACACGGCAAGACAGTAAACACTCAGGAACGCTTTCTCTAGGGCATGGAGGCAACAAAGATCCAGCAGGGAAGTGACGTGGATCCCAAAACTATATAAGGTTAGTGCCCGGCAATTAACCAATTACCGGCGCACTGGCCCTTTAAATTTACAAGAACGGGCGTGCGCGTACGCGCATTCCGGCCGACAGGGGAAGAGAGAGACACAGGAGCAAGGTCAGGTGAGTGGATGGTACGGGGGCGAGCACGGCCAGCGGCACGGTCGGTGGCACCACCCGTCCCCACCGGGCGCCCGCAGGGAGGGACACGGGTACGCCCGCGGTCCATGGACTGGGATGTGGCACGACCCGTTACAGCTGTCTTATGATGGATTAATAAAGTTCACTGCTTTTACCGATCCCGGGCGGAGGATTTACATGCGGTGCAAGCCTTGTTTTGGAGCTACACCCGGAGTTTTTAATTGCTTACTGCTTTGCCGGCGGTGTGCCCGGAACGGAGATATTGCAATACGGATCCTTCTAGGACTATTATTCACTAGCCCGTTACAGGTGAGCCATTCATTTCTTTTTGTCTGCATATTTTATAAATACATTGGTCTTGAGAGAAAAGACATTTTAGCAGCTCTCTGAGTGCACACAGGATTCTGTGGTTACCTGCTACCGACTTGATGACTCTGCTAGCGCTCCAAAGCAAAGGATTCTGTGGTACTATAGAAGCTGTTCGATTACCTGATTAAGACTGGACTGCAGCGCAAATACGGCGCCCAGTACGGCTGGAATCAGTCACAGAATAAGCCGTGTGAACGGCCACTTAAAGTGCCGAAAATTCGATCGTTTAAACAGCCCCATAGACTAGAATAGTAAAAACGACCTGTAGTCTCCACAGCTCGTCTTTTCTACGATCGAGGTTCAACATGGCACCTCATGACAAAGAACAGTCTGAGGATCTCAAAAAAGCCTGTTCTAAAGATGATGCACAAGAAAGCCGGTAAACAGTTTGCAAAGTAAGGACATGGATTACTGGACCCATGTCCTGTGCTCTGATGAGATCAAGATAAACTTATTTGGTTCCGATGGTTTCCAGAAACCAGATGAGGAGTACAAAGGCAAATGTGTTTTGCCTACAGTCAAGCATGGTGGTGGGAGTGTCATGGTTTGGGACTGCAAAAGTGTTGCCAGCTGTGGGAAACTGGAAACTGCTATCGCTTCAGAAACTAGGCTGCAAGGCAGTATTTCAACATGATAACAACTCCAAACACACCTCCAAGATGATCACTGCCTTGCTAAAGAAAATAAGGGTAAAGGTGCTGGATTGGCCAAGCATGTCTCCAGACCTAAACCCTATTGAGCATCTGTGGGGCATTCTCAAATGGAAGGTGGAGGAGTGTAAGGTCTCTAACATCCACCAGCTCCATGATGTCGTCATGGAGGAGTGGAAGAAGATTCCAGTGGCTGCAACCTGTGAAGCACTAGTGAACTCCATTCCCAAGGGAGTTAAGGAAGTGCTGGAAAATAATGGTGGCCACACGAAATATAGACACTTTGAGCACTTTTAGTCCATTTTCCCTTAGGAGTGTACTCACTTTTGTTGCCAGCGGTTTAGACATTGATGACTGGGTGTTGAGTTATTTGGAGGGCACACCAAATTTACACTGCTATACAAGCTGTACACTGACTGCTTTACAATCTTGCCCACTATTAAGTAGGTATAAAGACCCCAGTAGGTAGCTATATAATCCTTCTTTATGTAAGGTTAAAGGTAGCCCCCTTTAGGAAAAGATAGGTATATATGACCCTGTGTAGATATACAGTCCCCTGTAGGTAGGTATATATGCCCCATGTAGGCAGGTATACAGTCATCCGTAGATAGGTAGGTATATATATCCCCAATAAGGTAGGTACACAGACCCCTGTAGGTAGGTATACAGCCCCCTATAGGTATATAGCCCTCTATAGGTAGGTATAAATCCCCATGTGGGTATACATCCCCCTGTAGGTAGGTATACAGCCCTCTGTAGGTATACAGCCCCCTGTAGGTATATAGCCCTCTTTAGGAAGGTATACAGTCCCATGTACGTTTGTACACAGTCCTCTGTAGGTAGGTACACAGCCCCATGTAGGTAGGCACACAGTCCCCTGTAGGTAGGTATACAGCCCCTTGTAGTTAGGTATTTAGCCCCTGTAGGTAGGTATACAGCCCCCTGTAGGTAGGTATACAGTCCATTGTAGGTATGTGCCCCTGTAGGTAGGTATATAGCCCTCTGTAGGTAGGTACCCAGTCCAATGTAGGTCGGTACACAGCCTCCTGTAGGTATATAGCCCCTGTCGGTTAGGTAAACAAGCCCCCTGTAGGTAGGTATATAGCTCCTCGGTAGGTAGGTATACAGCCCCCTGTATGTAGGTATACAGCCCCCATAGGTAGGTATATAGTCCCCTGCAGGTAGGTACACAGCTCTCTGTAGGTAGATGTGGCCACTCTGACTTACAAAATAAAAAATAAAATGCTACTCACCTCTCCGCACTCTGAGGAGCCGGCTCTGGGAGCTTGTTTCTGGCATGAGCGGCGTGATATCATCATGCCGTCTACATCAAGATGTTGCTCCCAGCTTCTCCTAGGTCAGAAGCCTATGGATTTGCGGCCTAAGAGATACAGCAATGCAGGTGGCGTGATGACATTGCAGTATCTCGCCTGTTATGGTTCTTAAAGACGTACTGGGTCCTGGCCTGCACCCAGCCGTGCCGTCCGGACCTGCCGCAGGGGCCGACTTACACCTCGAGGCAGGGTAGGCGCCTGCAGCTGCCCATGTGCTCATTGGGCACCCAGCCAGCTGCATATCCTGTTCAATGGAAAAGATGGCCCTGGTAGACAGGGCCTGAGGAGACAATGTGTCAGAAAGCTGGTTGTTATCAGAGCAAGGAACATGAAGAGACAGAAGGTGCTCAGTCTCTATAGGCAGAATAACACTATAGCCAGGAAAAGTGGACAACATGGTAGAATCAGAAGAGTGAATTAGGGTTGTAGAGATGACATGTGGGGGGAGTGGGAGACTCCCGTCTCACAGGTGTGCCAACAAAGACCAAGCTGTAAACCCCACCACTGTAGAATAGCCCAAAGGAGAGATTAAAAAAAACTGTGACCTAAACTACTGTGATGCAAACTATGTACTTTTCTGATTAGTCATTATAAATTAAATAAATTGGGGATAACGGTGACATGGTCGGATCGAGAGAGCTCGACTGGGCGGGTTAAACTTGCCGGGGGTTACAGTCTATTGGGAGAAAAAGGATCGTAAAGACCGGAAGGGGGGGAGGTGTCAGTCTCTATGTAATAATCTGTCTGGAAAAATCCTGTGAGCCAACACTGCGGGAAGATATAGGTACAGGTAATGAAACATGTGGACTTCATTTATGGGTAAATATACATGCGGGTAATATCAGTAATAAAATTCTAATAGGAGTCTGCTATAGGGCCCCCCCAAATATAACAGAACCCATGGAAGGATTGTACTCTAAGGCAAATAGATGAGGCGGCTAATCAGAATGAGGTTATTATTATGGGGTGACCTTTAAAAAATCCAGACATCAATTGGAATCTTGATAACTATAGCTCTCACAAGGAACAGGTTTTTGACAATAACTAAGACTAATTACCTTTGCAAAAATGGTGCAAGAACCCAAACTAGAGGGAAAAAAGGCCCCTCTAGACTTTTAATATTGACTAATAGACCTGACAAGTAACAAAGGTCGGTTAGAGGGGGCACCTAGGAAAATTAGTGACCATTTTATATAATAAATTTCGTTTTATCCTTTCAATAGAGGTTTTTTGTCAAAAGGAGCCACAAAAACCACGCCAGCTGGGCGGATTGGAAGCCATATGCTCCTTTCTAATTGTTTTTCACAATTACCATAGACCACCTTACTGTCCCTGATGTGGCCTTGTGGCGGTGCCGAAAACATGTTGGGATATTCACAGGTTTACCGGTTAAGTGCATTATAATCGGCGAGATCGTAGGGTATACTATGAATTTGTGCCACCATTTTGAATGCTGGCAATATTTTTGTTTGCAATCATGTTATATATTGCGGTATATTGGTGCGACAACATTATTATTTTAAGGTGATAGGGTTATTCTATTTTTTTGTAAATATATTAGAGTACGTTTTGGTCTGTGACCATTCATGTGGTAAGGTAGTCATTAGGACTTAGTGTAGGGATAGGTTCATGGCGGGATCATCCTTATCAGGTCGCTATAGTTTCTGCATTTTTCTAGGTAGGGATTCTTTAGGTAGGGATCTACTTTATGGTCCGTTTTACTTAGGTCGGTACTTTTACCTTTCCCCTCCTACATTTTGTTCTTACTACATATAATTTTCCTTACCACATATGTCCAGAGCTGCTGTGATCATTTTCCTCTATTAAACTGTGGACTTTTTCACTTGAATATTTTATTTTTATTATTATTTTAATAAAAGGTTAAATTTCTATTAGTGCACTTTCCAATATTTAGTTTTTGCTCTTACACGCGTTTTGTAACTCGTACCCTTAGCTCAAATTGGAAACGTTTTTGTAGGTATTTTTTTCGTTTTAGTAAATATGGCCAGAACAAATAATAAATGGGATATTTTAAAAAACATTCTAGGCTAACCACTGTGAGAGGTTAGATACCTTATGGTAATAAAAAAATTAGAAAAGGAGAAAAAACCAATCTGGGATCAACGAGAGATGTAACAGGAGCAATAAAAAACAAAAAAATAAAGCGTGTTCACTACTAAAAACAGGAGGTTAGTGAAGGAGGCGCTATAAAGAAGTATAGGGAAAAAAAAAAAGCGGATGTGTAAAATAAGGATAAAAGGAAGCTAAAGCTGGAGCGGAAAGAACAATTGCTATAGAAAGTAAAACGAACCCCAAAATATTTATTAAACTTTATAAATAGTAAAAAGATTAAAACACGAGAATATTGGCCCTTTGAACAAAATAACTGAGGGGAGAGGGGGGACTGTAAGAGGACGATTTGAAAAAAAAGCAAACCCTAATTAAAACACTTTTTTCTCCACTGTAATTTACCCAAGGAGGATGCGCTTCATGTTGAACAGAGGGATGAGGGTAAAACTCGCAACTTAAAAAGTTTTCTTGTCTAACCAGGAAGAAGTGCAGCTCCGCTTAGGAGAATTAAAATAGACAAATCCCCAGGTCCAGATGGCATACACCCAGTGTACTAAGGGAGTTAAAGTGATGTCATAGAGCGCCCCTATTTCTTAATATTTATGGGGGATCTGCTCTAAAACGGGTATGGTTCCAAAAGGATTGGGCATAGCAAATGTGGTGCCAAATTTTCAAAAGGGGTCAAAAAGAAATCGGAAACTATAGGCCGGTAAGCTTAACCTATGTTGTAGGTAAAATGTATATAAAGTTTTTCTCAGAGATGCTATCATGGAGTTTCTCAACTTGAAAATAAAATGTATAACGCCGTTCCAGCATGGGTTTATGAAGGTTCGGGTCTGTCAGGGACAGAAATGCTCATCAGCTTCTATGAGGAGGTTAGTTCCAGCTGGTTCGGGGTGAGGCACTGGATGTTCACTATCTAGATTTTTCTAAAGCATTTGGGATACGTGCTACATAAAAGGTTGGTTTAAATAAAAGGAGAATGCTTGGACTGGGGGAGGAAAATGTGTGCAAGTGGGGTAGGCAATTGCTCATGGATAGAAAACAAAAGGGTTAGTAATTAATGGTACATACTCAGACTGGATCGCTGGTTACTAGTGGGGCTACCACAAGGAGTCAGTATTGGGCCCTTTCCTCTATTAACATTTTCATTTATGATCTTACAAGGGATTACCAGTAGAATATCGATCTTTGCAGACGATTACTAAGCTTGTGACGTAATCAACACACTAGAGGATTAATGTGTTATTACAAAGGGAATCTGGATAAGTTGGAGGGCTGTGCAGGGAAAATGGCAGATGAGGTTTTAATACAAGATAAATGCAAGGTTTGCACATGGGAAGAGAAATTCATTACATGACTACATGTTAAATGGGAAAAAAAAAGGCGGGTAATCAGTGACATGGAAAAAGGACTTGGGAATCTGGTGGACAGTAAAACTTAATTGCAGCAGCCAGTGTCAGGACAGCAGCTGCCAAGGGCATAATAGGATCATGGGGTGCATTTAAAAGGGGCATAGATGCACATGATGAGAACAGTATTCTCCCCTTATACAAGTCACGGTTAGACCACCACATGGAATTTATTGTGTACATTTTGGGCACCAGTGTCACAGGCGAAGACACTTGTAGAGCCTGAACAGGTACAAAGGCGGGCAACCACAAATAATTAAAAGGACTGGTGGGGATACAGTACCAGAGAAAGATTAGCAGATAAGGGTTATTTAGTTTAGAGAAAAGAGGCCTACGGGGTGGCCATAATAAATATGTTTAAATACATCAAAGGTCAATATAGAGATCTTCTCTCCAAAGATTTATCTATACCCAGGGCTGCTATCTGAAACAAGGGGGCATCCTCTACGTCTTGAGGAACGAAAGTTTCTACATAAATACATAGAAATGGATTCTTTATGTTAAAGAGCAGTGAGGGGGGGACTGTGGAAAACTTCTATGCCAGAGGGACTGTCATGGTTGTGATTTCACATAAACGGAGTTTTCAAAAATGGTTTTGGATGCATTTATGGGCATATTAATATAAAACAAATTGATAGTGTCTAGGATTTCAGGAGAGGGGTCATTGATCCAGGAGTTTTCCTTGATTTGCCAGATTGGAGTCGGGAAGGAATTTTTCATAAAATGAGGACAAATGGCTTTCTTACTCATTGGGGGTTTTTGGCTTCCTCTGGATCAACCACCTTAGCACAACAGGCTGAAACTGGATGGACGTTTGTCTTTTTTCGCCTTAAAATATGAAACTATGAAAACTATATCCAGAGTTTCTATTTTGTTGAAACATCTTATCCCCAAACATAACAGGAAGGGAGAGGTTAAAAGACAAAAGTATAAAAACTAAAAACATGAAAAACTACCATTACAATCCAAGTATGAACCACAGGTTAAACTACAAGAATACACATACAGGACCATGACATGTTCATACATAAAATGAAATTATACAAGCCATAGCAGTGATGTACAGAATATAGTGTAAAAAGGGCCATGTTTGCAGACAATTGGGATTCTCTAGGAGTTTCCACTAAAGCGGCTGCAGTACCACAAACTACCAGTGGTTGGTTGTGGTGCAGTTTTTGGATAAAAGCAGGCATAATTTTCTAATCCTATAAACCACTTTAAATCAGCATTTGTTTTCATTCTTTAGCTAGACTATGATTAACATCATTTTTGGTCCAAATTACACGATGAATAATAGAATAATTTTCTATGAAAAAGAAATCTGAAACTTGTAACTCAGCTTTTATGAGAAGTTGAATTACACATCAATAACAAGAAGCCAAATGGATTAGGAAAAGAAAATGAAGAAATGTGACATTTTCCTGATACACAGCCCTAAGTACAGTGACTAACAGGTCGGCTGCCATTTACGCTGTGGCTGGTATTGCAAAATTATCTTATAAGAAAGCAGTAGATGAACTTCATATATTTATAAATGCTCATAGGGCTTAGAATAGGTCAGTAGTGGAAGGATTGTAATCAGTGTGATTCACTCTACTTAAAAGAGTTGGGGTTATTTAGTTGGCTGGACAGTCTCCTTTCACCTAAATGTGCAGCAAGACTCAATGGTGGACATTCCCGAAAGCTCAGATTACACTCGGGTACACTCAGGTTGTGCACTGAAAGCTTTTCTGGTGGCTATACATAGCGTGGGCTTTGTGGCGATCATCCATAATAAGGGCTTAGTGCTGGTTATCCATAGCATGGGCTATGTGGTGGTTATCCACAACATGGGTTTGGTGGTGGTCATGCATAGTGTGGGACTGGATTTTTTTTTTTCCGTTTTGTGGTGATTCTAAAGCAAAGTCCACATGTATAACATTTGCAGTTTTCACCTCTTTTATTGTGGTCAAAAGAAAAGATGTGCAGCATATAAGGGACATAAATAGGGATACCCCACTGTTCATTCAGATTTTCCCCATAGTGCATTCATAAATAGGTTTTTAAAGCGAGACAACCCCTTCAGTGACTTCAGTGATCTTGAGGTGCCCATTCTCAGTTAACAATACTTAAAGGGGTTTTATCGTTACAAAGATCATGTCTCAGATTATGGGGACAGTAAAAATAAGCACTTTTGTAATTGGGTTGAATTACATCAGTCACTTGGTTTAGCAGATATGAGCTTTCTGTAAATCTGGTCTCTATTTCTGCTGGTGCTGGTCAGACCCTGGTCGAATTTTCTTGCACCCTAGGCACGCCCCGTGCACTGTGAGTGGCTGGCTGACTTTTCATTCAGCCTGTTGGGATACGCCCCTAGACAGGAAACGCCCCAGCCACGCCCCCCTGCACTGTGATTGGCTTGGGCCTGCAAACTCGGTGTTTCAGTCCCTCTGAGCTGTTAAAATCGATAGTGAAACCATAGGTATGCCGGCTCTATACACATCTCCCAGCTCTTGGGTGTATGATCCTGGGCAATTATGCCTGTTTTTAAAGGCGCTTTTTTCCAAGAGGGTTGATTCACCCTCCTCACTGGTCCAGTCTTAAGTTGGCTACTTTGAAAAGAGGGTGTTCTGTCCCTCTAGATCTCATGCAAGCCCCGTCTCCCTTATGATGTCATCATCTGTAGTGTATAACATAAGGATTCAACAAAGTTTTGATAAGCTGAATGGTGTAAGTGTAGTTTTTTAGCTGATCAAACTTTACAAAAAGAAGTTTAGGAAATTCAAGCCCCATCAGTAGAAATTTTTTTATTTTTTATTTTAAAATTTTGGGACATATGTAAAGATATGGGAAAAAAATTTTGTTAGAATCCCATAAAAATTTAAATTTTTTATACCCCACACAAAAATCCCCTAATAAATTTTCCCCCCCCTTCCGTAGTCAAAACCAAATAAATTCCAACAAAAAATGATACCCAAAGAAAATTTTTAAATTTTGGGGGTAAAAATTTTGACATTTAAATTAGGGGAGCTAAACATTTCATATAATTATCCTTATAATAAAGAAAATAATAAATTTTTGGGCTCTCTAAAAATAAAATTTTAGCATTTAGGGGGGGTTAGGGGGGAATAAAACCCGTGAAGGGGCTAGAACTCCCCAAAAAAATTCATTGTAAGAAACAAAAATCTAACCCCTGAACTCCTTAGACCCCCAAAGGTTAGTTAAAGGTTGAGCCAAGGGGCTTCTCTCAAAGCTGATTGGTTTCTTCCCCCCCGTTTTTTTTGTGAAGGTAAGAAGGTTTGAATCAATATTTTGGGGTTTTTTATGTATAAATTTTGAAATCCCAAAATTTTATCCTATTTAAGGGATTTTCAGCCAGGCAGAATCCCTTTTTTGGGGATTTATGGGAGCAAATTTTGAAAAAGGGTAAGATGGGCCAGGTTGTAAACATTTGTTAAAACTGTTTTCCAAGAAAGGGGACCCCCGGGGGATTTTCTCCCTTTCCGAAGTTTCGTTTTAACTGGAAATGAAAGGGGTTTTGGCTGATTTCAAAACCCAAAAGAAATTTTTTTCCCCCCCAGACAACGTGGACCAAAAAAAAATGTACTTAAAAGCTGCCCAAAAAATGGCATACAAAACCCCTTCCTCTCTTTCCCATTGGGGCCTGCGCTTTTTTTTTGAAATTTCAGTTTTACAAATATGTTTTGTAAAAGGATTGGGCCTTTGGGAGAATTTCTTGGAACATTAATAAAATTTGACCGAACTCTTGTGTCTGCTCAGTTTCATCGGGCCCATACCCTGTTCCCCTGGGAGGGGAAAATGACATTTGGAATACCCGGACAAAAAACGTGTTTCCCCCCTTTTTGGTTTAAACGACCCCCAAAAAATTTTCACTCACAAAACCCCTGGGCAGCAAGCAAAAGATCTTTAATTGAAAGTGAATTTGGGCCCTTTTTAAATTGAGTTTAAAAATATCTTTTGTTTTTTAAAATTTCAAAATTTTGGGTGAACACCACTAGAAAAGAAGTAAAAGCTTAGGCTTTCAGTGTAATTTGTGTGTAAAATAAAGTTATAACAGGGGCTTGCTTGGCCCTGAAAAGGGTGCAGGGAAAAAAAGAACAAGCAGGAGGCAACCCGGGGCTGTTAAAATCCCCGACCACCTTCCCGCATCCCCTGCTTCATCAAAAAAGATTTATGTCAAAAGGGGTTTAAATGAAAGGGGAGACATCGCCTCCCTTTTTAAAAAAGAGACAAAGCCTGCTGAAAAGAAGAGACTGGGCCCCCGGATTTTCAAAAATCAATTTAAAAAGAATTTTTCTTTAAAAAGCAAAAGAAAATTTTTAAAAGATAAAAAACCCCCTTTAAAAACCATTTATTTTCCTTGCCAATATGCTGCGTAAATTGGGGGTTTTTTTCTAAATTTTAATTGGAGTTCAACTTTCTTTGGAGAAAGCTCACAAAGTTGCCCCCGTTCCCGGTTGGCTGGGGAATTTTTTAGGGTTTTGTTCTTTTAACCCCAAAAGTGCTTTCATATTTGGGAAAGGGAAAAGGGTTAAAAAACCCAAACCCAAAAAACCCAGCTTCTTTTTAAAAAACTAAAGGCAAAAAAGCGGGGCCAAAGGGGTAAAAAGAGCGGCAGAGGGTGGGACGGGAGTAAATTGGGAATGGTGGGGAAACACCCAATATTGGGGACAGTTTTTTTTATCTTTTGCGTTTAAAGGCCTCCTTGAGACCTTTCTACTTTAAAAACAAACATCGGGCCAAAAATCTATGAAAAGGGCTGTACCCGTTTTTTTGGCGTGTTGTAAAGCCGAAAAAAATTGCATGCCCCCCTGTCCGACCCTATCTTTGAAAAGTTTTTTGGGCCCCAAAAACCAAAAAACCCCTGTTTCCAAAAATGTTCAACACTTTTGACAATTCCTCGGGGTCATCTTATGCCACATTATAAAAATTTTTTACAAATTTAAGAATTTTTGTCCTTCACAATGTGTTGCAAAAAAAAAATTTCACTAATCCTTTCCAATTTTTTAAAGTGGTGAGGACTGAAAACAAAAAAATTTTTCTTAAGGGGCAATTTTTAGATGCACTGCAGTTTGTCTCCAAAAGACCCAAAGTTTTTAAAGTGCAAAAGGGCTCTTTCAGACATAGGCTTTAACCCCATGTTTAGAAAACAGCACTACGAAAAGTCTTTTTATAAAGGGGGACCCCTTTTTAAAACATTTAGCCCCCTGATACCTTTACAAAAAACCCCTCAAAAAGTGTCCAAGGAAAAAAAAAATGAAAATTTTGCTTAAAAAAATTTTTGGCAGGGGCAGACTTTTTTTTAGTATGTGTATAACAAAAAAGGAAACTGGGGAAAAAGAGCTAGAAAATCAGCGTTTCCCCAATTGGGTTAAAATTTCCCCCCAAGTCACAAAACAAAATTAAAATACTGAAAAACCTTGTGATTTTAAAATTTTATTAATGCAAACCCCGATGTTTTATCTGCAAAAAGCTGGTTTGCCCAAAATGTTTGCTCCCCCATCAGTGGAAAACTTAGAAATACTGTTTGTCATGGAGGAGTAGCAGAGGATTCCAAAAGGCTGCAAAATTTTGAAAACTTAGTGAACTTCGTGCCCAAAAAGAAATTTAAAAGGGAGTGGGGGAAAATAATGGTGGGCTTAATGTGTCCAGTTGTACTCACCTTTGTTGCCAGTTAGGGATGTACTCACTTTTGTTGCCAGTGGTTTCGACATTGATGGCTGTGTGTTGAGTTATTTTGAGGGCGCACCAAATTAACACTGTTATACAAACTGTAAAATGACTACTTTACATTGTATCAAAGTGTCATATCTTCAGTGTTATCCTAAGAAAATAAATAATACAATTTTTACAAAAATGTGAGGGGTGTACTGACTTTTTTGAGATACTGTATGTGGGATCTCATGTTTATACAACAATGCTCTAACTTCAAGACAAAAGTAGACAAACAAGTTTTTGATATTTTATTGATTTTAGTGAATAAGGGCGCCGGCGTCTGCTTGTTCATTGGTGGCAGTGACTACTGGGAAAGGAGCGGAGCAGCGCTGCTCTGCCCTCTATCTCTCCCCAGCACTTGCGCGCAGGAGAAGACAGCTGCTAGAGAGAGAGAGCATCAGCGATGCCCCGCCACTCTCCTAAGCCACAGGATGCAGGAGAGAGAGGAATCCTTGTGGTCCCCTGGCACTTCAGGATAGGTAAGTGAATATGCAAGGGCGGGGGGGGAGTGAGAGATCATGTGGGTGGGGAGGGGTGAGAGACGACTGTGGGGTGGGGAGGGGTGAGAGACATGATGTGGGTGTTGGGGGGGTGAGACATGATGTGGGGTGCTGGGTGGTGAAACATGATGTGGGGTACCGGGGGGTGAGACACATGATGTGGGGTTCTGGGGGGGTGAGAGATGTGGGGTGCTGGGGTCGGTGGAGATTGTGGGGTGCTGGGGTGAGTACATGTGGGGTGTAGGGGTGAGAGATGTGGCGGTGATGGGGAGTGGAGAATGATGTGTGGTGCTGGGGGGTGAGACACATGATGAGGGGTGCTGCGGGGGGGTTGGGGGAGTGGTGCTGGGGTGCTGGGGTGAGAGATGTGGGGTCCTGGAGCTGAGAGACATGTGGGGGAGGGGTGAGAGATGTGGGGTGCTGGGGGTGAGAGACATGTGGTGGGGGGGAGAGAGGTGGTGTGCTGGGGAAGAAAGACATGTGGTGGGGTGAGGGGGGAGAGAAGTGGCGTGCTGGGGGAGGGGGTGAGACATGTGGGGTGCTAAGGGGTGAGAGACATGGGGGTGGATGGGGGCGGAAGGGATGTGAGAAGACTGTGTGGTGCTGGAGGGAGGGGCGTGAGAGAGACTTGTGGGGGGCGGGGAAGAGAAGGAGAGACTTGGGGTATTGGGAGGGGTCAGGGTCAGAGACATGGGGTGTTAGTAATCCTATTCTGTGTTATCCTACCTGCTGGCGGTGGGTATCTAAGCCTATCATGTGTTATCCTACCTGGTGGCAGTGGGTATCTAAGCCTATACTGTTATTCTACCTGCTGACGTTGGGTATCTAAGCATATCCTGTGTTATCTACCTTGCTGCCATTGAGTATTACAAGCCTAGCTGTGTTATCCATACTGCTATTTCATGGGTCTTGCGGCATATAGTGATGTGTACTGTAAACGCCGCATAGAGGTACTTTAGAAGCATGTGCTGTACTACTATAACGGTGTGTGCGCAACTCAAAATAGACATTTACATGTCACTTTTCTTCCGAGCGCAGTACACTTGGGGAGAAAAAGGCAGTTAATCATAGCTTTCAGTGAGAGCTCTGAATTACGGTATTTGCCGCGGCCGTACTTCGGGTGCATTGCACTAAGGGTGTCTCCACTATTGGGTACTGTTTGGAGGCATTATACAGTTCTGCAGGCTATATACAGTCTGCAGGAGCCTGTTGTAACCCCCAACTGGTGGTCTTATCACTATGTGGTCATGTATGGAGGTATTTTACAGTGCTGCAGAGCCTTGTGTAAACCTGGCATTCTACCACTTTATGGTCAATTTGTATGATGAGAAATATTGGTTGTAAGTGATTGTTAGAGGGTTTTTGTTCACAGTTTGGCGTTAATACAGTTTTGGCATTATCTCCCAGCTCTCCTGGATGCTGAATAGGCTATCCAACATCTAGGAAAGCTGGGTGACAGCAAACCCTTCAATTAG
This sequence comes from Phyllomedusa bahiana, assembly GCA_025379985.1. Classification (NCBI taxonomy): domain Eukaryota; kingdom Metazoa; phylum Chordata; class Amphibia; order Anura; family Hylidae; genus Phyllomedusa; species Phyllomedusa bahiana. The sequence continues at coordinate 130,027 of JAODAL010003720.1, forward strand.
CTTCCTTCTAGAGCAGTTACATGGTTATAGTGGGTGTGGCTTTTGTAAAGGGGTGTGGAATGATGTGATAAAGGGGCTATGACATGCATAATTGTTAATGGGGGGCGTATTCAGTTTTAGTGATTTAGGGCAGCATGACCGATAAAAGACCTGCTGCTAACCACTGGTCTCTATCTGCAGAACCCCTGAGGACTCTGAGTGCTAGCCTTGTATACAATTTCTAGATGATCTAGAATTTGTTAATGGGAGGGGTGGAGCAGAGAAGCATAACCCTTAAAATAAAATTGTTACAATTTCAGTCTCTCATACTTTTGTATAGAGCTTCCATTCTGGCCTTTTCCAGATGATGCAAAGGTCAATGTCGGCGATTTTCCCTCCAAAAATTAACTGTGCATCTTCTACAAAAGTGGAAAGTTACCAACTTCTCAGTCCATAGATAGCAAGTCTCAGAGTCTTTTTAGTATTATCTGACTATGTTTTAACCCGTCCCACAGTGCAAATGAAAGGGCAAATAAACAGAACATATACAGTAAGCCTTTTAAGCTGAGTTAAACAATACAAAACAGTACATAACAGTATCATGGTACCAAGATAGCAATTTGTTGATGGCTTTTCATAGTAGCAATAGGGTGAATGTCCACAGCCCAAAGTACCCTTGTTCTGGGGCACTACTTTGTGTCCCTAAGTCCCTAATAATGATGAATACATTATCTCTTTTAACATTTAACTGTTTGACAGTCCCATGAATCTGCATTGCCAACACCTGGCCCTGTGGCCTGTCCTCGAGTGTGAGCAACGGTGGGCCCACTGGGGTATGGTTAACAACATTCTGTAAGGCCTTTTTGCTTCTCCACTTTTTTATACCTGGTTTACAGTCAGGGAAGTCCTCAGTTTAATTAAGGCCACCCACATTTTGGGGGAAGCTTCATGGAATATGATAGTCTCTTTTAGCATATGCCTGGATGTTATGGGGGCCAAATTTCCGTGCCATATTTCTCAGGTAGGCTAACTTTGAAGTACAATCACTCAGAATTGTCCCTGAATTTTATAACGCCAGACTTTGGAGTCCGTTAATATCATCCTGACTACGCCTCTCTTAATTGCTTCACAGGTACTGTCCTGTCTGTTGAACAGGCAACGTCCCAGGCATCCCCAACGCATTATATGTCTAGCTGTCTCTGACTTAGTTTTTTTACAAAAAAAAAAAATTGGGGGTGAAAAACATCCGGTCTGTGGAATCAGCAAGTCCAGGCATCCCACCGCATTATATGTCTAGCTGTACTCTGCTTAGTTTAACTGGTAACGTCCTGTCTGTTGGAAACAGCAAGTCCCAGGCATCCCACCCGCATATTATTGTCTAGCTGTTCTCTTGCTTAGTTTATTTGGTAGTCCTGTCTGTTGGAACAGCAAGTCCCAGGCATCCACCGCAGTATATGTCTAGCTGTCTATGATTAGTTTAAATGGTATGGTACTGTCTGTGGACAGGCAAGTTAACCGCATCCCACCCGCATTATATGTCTAGCTGTCTATGCTTAGTTTAAATGTTCGTCCTGTCTGTGGAAACAGCAAGTCCCAGGCATTCCCCCAACCGCATTTTGTCTAGCTGTTTGCTTAGTTTATTGGGCAACGTCCTGTCTGTGGAAACAGCAAGTCCAGGCATCCACCGCATTATATGTCTAGCTTTGTCTCTGATAGTTTAAAATGGTTAGTAATGTATGGGAACAGCAAGTCCAGGCATACCACCGCATTATATGTTATGCTGTCTCTGCTTAGTTTAAATGGTAATGTCCTGTCTGTGGAACAGCATAGTCCAGGCATCCCACCGCATTATATGTTAGCTGTGTCTCTGCTTTAGTTTAAATGGTACGATCTGTATGTGGAACAGCCAAGTCACAGGCATCCCAGAATTATATGTCTAGCTGACTCGGCTTAGTTTAAATGGTAAGTCTTGTCTGTGGAACTGCAAAGTACCAGGCATCCCACCGCATTATTATTGTCTGCTGTCTCTGCGTACGTTTAATGGTACATTTTTGTCTAGATATTTTCGCCTGCTCTGTTCTTCCACAATTTATCCTGTGTTTATTTGTGATAGCCATCAATCCAGATACTCCCCTTTGATGTTTCTGCTTGTGCAGAGCTATTTGTAGCTCCAACCCGTAGTACGACACCTGAAGGCCCTCAATGTAATTTTGAACTCATCATAGTTGTGTATAAGTTGCAGAGGTGTGGCTGTGGGACCGATGGTCTGGGGGCCAAACTTTCACGTGCCATATTTCTAGTGGCAATTTAGAAAGTGGCAATCTCAGAATATCCCATGAATTGAAGCCTGATGTGAGCAGATGAAGGGAGAGGGACTCTCGCACCTTTTGTAAAGTTTGCTACACTTCTTTGCCATACTCATTATTTACCATTACTATGCTGTAATTACTATCTACCTTGCAGCCATCTCAGCCTCCTATCTTACCACCCTATCTTGCCCTCAGACAAGTTTATCCACATAAGATCCTCTCTACTTCCATCACATATGTACTCATCCCACCGCTATTTTCCTTTTTAAACCACCCCAAACGTCCCGATCACATATTACTGGCACAAACGCCCGCACATATTCTTCCACTGACCCATCTGCTGTCTACTTTTCAATTCTCCTGCTTATCGCTGCAGGGGACATCTCTCCATCCCCGGGGCACCTTCTTTACTGCTCATACACCTCATTCTTAGCTTCCCATAGAAACCCTGCTCTAACTGCTTGCCATTAGCCTGTTCGTCTTTTTCTGCCCTTTTAAGTGTTTTCTATGGAACGCCCGATCCGTCTGCAACAAACTCACTTGCTGTTCATTGACTTTTTCTCTCCAATCACATCTACATGCTGGCCTCCCAGAAAACACTGGCTCCAGCAATTCTGACACGCTTCCCTTGCTGCTCTCAACCTATGGTGGGGCTAACACTTCACCAAACACCCCAGACCTTGTGAACAGGCGGGTGGAGGAGTTGCATACTTCTCTCTCCCCACTTGGCACACTCTACCAGGTCCTTCCAACTGAACACCTCCCTCACTTTCCCCTCCTTGAGGCGCCAACACCTCAGACTCTTTCAGCCATTTTCAATCAGCAAGTCGCAGTTGTCTACTAGAACCCCGGCTCTCCACGACCGTTTCTGGATCATTTTGCCGCATGGCTCCACACTTCCTCTCTTCTGTAATGCACCAGCTTCTCATAATGGGGTGATTTCAACATCACCTTTGATGACCCCATGTCTCCTTCTAGCCTAACAGTTTCTTTCATTAACCTCCTTCTTTGGCCTCTCGGCAGTTTACTGACTCCCCAACCAAAACGGGATGGGATCTATCTGGATCTGTCTTCCGTCATCTTTCCTCAATTTCTAACTTTCACTAATTCTCCTTATGCTCTCTCTGCACACAACTTATCTCCTTCATATCAATAATTCTTAGTCCTTATCTTGAAAAACCTGCCATCATCCACTTCAGGAAAGTATCCGCCTCATTATTACTCAGGAACTCCACAGACACCATACAGTCCTCCACTGCCCCCAATCTCCTCTATCCTGTCCAGACCAGGCTGTCAAAACGTTTACCATTGAAACATCTCACCAACCACTCTGGGACTTTGTTGGCACCACTCACACACCGGTACCTTCCAGAGTCAGGGACGCCCGCACAGACTTGGCACACACCTCGACTCGTTTTTCAAGCCGATGTTCCAGGTCTCTGGAGCGGATGTGGAGAAAAAGTCAAAGCTACCGCAGACTTTCTCAATAAAATTCTTGCTAAGGTCTTCATCACACTGCCCTTCACTGGCCAAACAAAAATATTTCACCTCCCTCTTCTCCACACTAAAAAACATACCAAAACGCCTCTTTGACACTTTCCACTCCCTCCTAAGCTATAGCTCAGGCTCGGTCATGACTCCTCTGTGCTGAAGACCTGGCCACTCACTTCAAAGGGACAAAAGTCGAAAATAATCCGGCAAAACATCACATCACAATCCCTCCAAATAATACCCAATACTTGTCCACTCCACGGCACGTACTCTAATATCACTCGCAGCCCTTGACCCGACGACATGAGGAAGAAGTGTCAGGCTTTCTCCTGTACTGCGCGCCCCACCACCTGCTCTATTGACCCCATTCCATCCCACCACGTCCAGTCTATTTCTCCAGATGGTACTCTCTCACTTACTTGCTATCTCTGTAAACCTCTCTCTCTCCATGGGTTCTTTCCATATTTCCTTCCAATGAACGACAGCATAAACCCTTTACTTAAAAAGCCCTCCTCTGGACCCTGTCCTGTGTGATAACTACGGGACAGTCTCTAACTGCCTTCATCTCAAACTCCTGGAACGCTTGGTATACTCCGCCTATCGCTATCTCTCTGCTAACTCTCATTCTTGACCCGCTGCAATCAGGTTTCCTGCACCCTACACTCCACGGAAACTGCCTTAGTTAACAAGTCTCAAATGACATCCCTAACAGACAAAATCTCAGGTGTATATACTCTTGTTGCTTCTCTTGGATCTCTGCTGCAGCATTTGACACTGTGGATCACCAAAACTTCTCTCAGCCATGTCAGCACCATTGGCCTCCAGGACACCGCTCTCGCTTGGTTCTCTGTCCTACCTCTCTGACCCGCTACTTCAGTGTCTCATTTTCTGGTTTCGACTACCTTCTCATCTTCCTCTTGCTGTTGGAGTTTCCTCAGGGATTCAGTTCTAGGTCCTCTTCCTCTTTTCATTGTACACAGCCCCTTTGGACAAAAACCATCAGTAGATTTGGCTTCCCAGTTACCTTATCTATGCGGATCTTGACACCCAATTATACACCTCCTCCCGTGACATCACTCCAGCCTTCTACAAAACACCAGGTGACTGTCTTTCCACTTGTCTCTGACATATGTCCTCTCTCCATCTGAAACTTAACCCTCACTAAGGACTGAAACTTCTTGTCTTCTCGCCATCTACTACACACACCCATCCCCCCTGCATACTTTCTGTTTCTGTATGTGGTACCACCATTTCTCCTAGGCAGAGGGCCCGCTATTCTAGGGGTTTTATTTGATTTTTGATATGACCTTTCCATATATCCAATCCCTTGCCCGCTCTGTCACCTGCACCTCAGAATATCTCCAAAATCCGTCAATTTCTAACTGTGAAACGACCTCCTCAACTCTCATTACTGCTCTTCATTCTTTCTAGTCTTGACTAACTGCCAACTTCCGTGCTTACGGTTCTCCCATCTCTGCAAACTCTCCCCTCTCCAAATCTGTCCAGAATGCAGCGAGCCAGGATGGTCTTTCTCTCCAGCCCTATACTGGATGCCTATACCTTGTGTCAGTCAGTGCATCTGGTTGCCATCCAGTACAGGATACAGTATAAACTCATGCACTCTCACCCATAAAGCTCTCCACAGCGCTGGATCCTCCACTACATCTCCTCCCTAGTCTTTGTCTAACGCCTACCTGGCTCTCCGCTCTGCTGATGATATCAGACTACATTCCTTAATCATCGTAACCTCCCATGCGCGCCTTACAAGATTTTCACATTGTGCTGCACCAATTTCTCTGGCAATATGATCCTCGGGCGATCAGGCAATTCACAACCCTCACAGCTATTAAGAGAGGCCCTAAAAATTACATCTTTCTCGGTCTGGCCCACCAAGAATCCCTAAATGCTATCACCACACATCTGTCAACTCCCTGCACTTGGCACTCACAGGCATTTCTGTATTTAGATGTACAGTTCCTGGGTGGCAAGGTTCATCCTCATTTTTCATGTAAAACCACCACCTAGTTATGAATACATGGCCGGACCTATGTAAAACTTGCAACCTTCCTACCGTTTGTTTACACCCTACCACACTAATAGATTGTATGCTCTCTCGAGCAGGGCCCTCCCAACTTGTGTCTCCATGTGTAGTACTTGTAATGTGTAATGACTGTATGTTTACCCTTGAATTTGTAAAGTGCTGCGGAATATGTTGGCGCTATAGAAATAAAGATTATTATTATTATTATTATTATTATTATTATTATTATTATGTCCACACTATCAATAAGGGATAGTCTGGTCAGGCAAGACTGGCCAAATAAAGGTTTCCCACAGGGTAGGGACCCAACATCTGACAATCTCCTTTGTCAACTGTGGCTTGACAAAGTTCTGTAATACCTCAAACATCTGACATCAAGTAGAAATAGTACCAAGCTCTTGACTTAATGTAGCTGGGTACCCTCCTCCTCTCCAACAAGCTCTGAACAAAATCTCCCTGGTATAGTAACCTGGTACAACTGGGTGGTCACTAAAGCCACTGTGCCCAGTTCATTAGTGTCATTATTTTGCCAATGACAGTAGATAATAGCCCCCCTCCCTGCTCATATAACAGGTAGAATAATAGACACCCTCCCTGCACATATGACAGTAGATTATAGCTCCTCCTCGCACATATATAAGTAGATAATAGTCCCCTCCCTGCACATATGACAGTAGATAATAGCCCCTCTCTGCACATATGACAGTTGTTTTATCGCTCTCCACTGTACATATATAAAGTAGATAATAGCTACCCTCCCTGCACATATAACAGTAGATAATAGCCCATCCCTGCACATCTATAACAGTAGGTTAATAGCCCCCCACTCCACTGGCACATATAACAGTAGCTAATAGCCCCCTCCATGCACATATAAACAGTAGATAATAGCTCACCCTCCCTGTACATATAACATTAGATTATAGTATCCCTCCCGAACCATATTACAGTAGATTATAGCTCCCCTCACTGCACTCATATACAGTAGATAATATGATTCCCTCCCTGCCAACACTATAACTGTAGATAATAGCCACCCCTCCTGCAAATAAAAAAGTAGTTAATAGCCCCCTCCCTGCACATTTAACAGTAAGTTAATAGCTCCCTCCCTGCACATATATCAATATGATAATAGCATCCCTCTCTGCAAATATAAAATTATATAATAGCCCCCCTCACTGCACATATAACATAGATAATAGCATCCCTCCTGCAATATGACCAGTTAATAGACCCCCAGCAATGAATAGAGCTAATTAAAAGTTATTATACCGACAGCCTAACCTGACCTCGCTCCCCGCCGCTGGCGCTGTCGCTGCTCCCGGATCTTTTCTTACAGCAGGTGCTTTGTGACGTACCAGGCCGCGCGCGGGCAGCCGTGATGATGCGCACACCACCAGTGCACTCCGGCGCCATCACGCGCACAAGTAGAGCCGCATCCTGCCTGCGGCCACAGAGTACTCCGCGGAGCTCTTGCTCCGCCAAAGCATCTAACTGTATGTGCGTCCGGCGGACGCACATACAGTTAGTCCCGCCCCGCTGCCGTCGCCAAGGTCTTAACCCCCTAAACCGATAGCTTAGTGACTGGTAGCAGCTTAGGACCCTAACGATCGGCGGCGGCTGCGGATAGCGGCGGCACCGGGGACTAATCTTGGTATGGTGAGCGGCCTAGTCGGGACCACCTTGAAGAGTAGATTATTAATTGACAGACACCTTCCTTGCAGTTTAATTCAAACAGGCGTTTCAAAAAGGCACTCATTTTGGCTGTGTGTGGCTACCACTGTGGGCGACATATATGAACTGGGCTGCGCCAGAAGTCTGGCATCTTTTCAGCCAGAAGACTAGCCCTGTTCGCTATAGACTAAAAATCATGCACGCCAATATCAGGCGCACTACAGAGCGCCCATGGCACTATGTAATACGCCTAATTTCGGGGGGGCATGCTGGAGGCATGTCGCACTACAATCGTACGAAACTACACATTTATAGCTACAGTATGGAACATACAGGCGCATTACTGCTGGAACAGGTAAACCACTTTCAAAGGGGTTAACCTGAGCCAGAATTGTCGTCTTTGCGCTAGAATGCACCTTATTTAGGACCCACAGTAGACCGGGTTCAAAGATTCAGGCGCATTCTAAACTATAATTATGCGCATAAAAATTGTCGCCTGAGTGACAAAAATCATACATGTCACTCTATGTGTTTTCCTAGTCCCAGAAAACTCCCAGACACGTTTTCTTTCATTTGCATATGGTATCTGCTACGCGTATTCCTATCACCCAAAAATTGCCCATTCTTATCCCAATAACTAATATAGCAAATTTCTCCTTGTATTCATACCATACATAATATTTGTAGACAATGATATCAGTGACCTAGAAGGGAACTCATCTTGATATTTGGAATTAGATAAAGTTCAGTGGCAACTTATAATTACATTGTTGAACTTTGACATGGATCATTTATCATGGCTTGTTATATGGCAGTAGGTTACAGTCAATGAGAATGCATATAAATTATAGGGCTGTTCTTTGGATAGCAAGACCATTAAAGGGCAATGCACGCTAAACATGGATATTAATCTGTCATGCATCAATTGAAGGCTGTACTATAGTATTTATATTGTTGTCCATACTTATAGGGGACAGTACAATATTAGCTATGTTCTAGTACATAAGGTGCAGTATAACAATATAAAGTTAGTTGTAACTTAAATCATATGGTAAACACTGCAAAAATAGATAAATAAGTAAAAAAAAATAACTCCAGAATTGCATTTTTTCTATTTATCCAGCCTCACAAATAAAATGAAAAAGTGATAAAAATGTACCCCATAATGATCCAAAAAAAACATCAATTTATCCTGCAAAGCAGTTCCATCAGTATATAGGTTATGGCTCTAAGAATAAACAAAAAAAATGTTTTTTTTTTAAAAAATTTTTTTAATAAAAAATTATAATTTTTCCATATTTAAACAAAAAAAAAAAAAAAAAAAAAAAATTTATAAAAAAAAAAAGCTCCCCCCCCTCAATTTATACTTATTATTTAAAATTTCTTTTTGGGACGAAAGTGGGGAAAAAAGTTATACTTAACTCCTGGTCCACTATTACTGCTACTCCAGAGCTGTGGAGAGTCATTGACCGGAGGGAAGGTGGCCCAAATTGAAGTTTTGAAATGGAGTCATCAAGCCTTTAGCTAGTGGCCCCTGGTTAGTGGCCTACTTCAGCAGTGTAATACACCCTGCTGCACACTGTTCAGGAATGGTCTGCACAAAGTTAAGGTTTTTACCCCCCCTTAACATGCTCTTTGAATCTGACAGCTGCTGTGCTGTTGTTGTTCAAGTGCTTTCTGTGCCTTCCAGCAGGGCAACAGTTAAGCGCTTGACTTGAACAGTCAAGCGTGCCCATCCCCCCTCCCGGGGAACATTTAGCCCTGACTACAACAAGGCAGCGAATTTTTATGTGCTTTGTCTTTCTGCATGGGTCTCTGACTTGTTTGATTCCTTTGCTGGTTTCCTTTTTGTATCTGCCCTTTGGGGTTCATTTCCCGCACCGTGGTACCCTCTGCTGTTTCTCAGGTGTTCCTCACGTCCCATGATCCACCCCATTATTTTACATTTTCTTTCCTGGACTGTTTTCTTTTTTTTATGTTTGTGTTTCCACAATAAAGTCCAACTGAAAGAACGTTACATAAGTGTTCTGATTTGGTCTCCAGATTCTCCAGATCTCAAACCAAACTCAAAGACTACTGTGGGATGTCCTGGGTTTTGTGAGCCAAAAACTTGACAAGTGGACTATACAGTGCATGGGAAAACAAACAGTGGTGGCAATTCTTGTCTTACTCTGTAAAATGGCACAAATATATACATAGCATGCACTGCAGGGATGCACCTAACCTTTCTGCATATCCACCAAGTTTCCCTCTTTTGGAGGGGGAGTCCCTACTTTTGACAAAAGTTCCTCTGCCCCTTTTTGCTCCTTAAATTTCCCTATTATTGTATTGCAGCCACGCAAGCATGCACATGCACAATTTAGTGTATTTTGTTTAAAGTGTTTAATAATTTTTTTCTAAATAAGTTGACACATGACTTCTAAATAAATTAATAATTTAGACCAGAATCCCAAAATAATTCAGACCCTCTAAATGATTTAAAGCCACCATCTCATCACCAAAATTATTTCAAACTCTAGACCAGGCTTTCCTACTTACCAGCCACCGATCTGACACACTACTCATACATACACTATGCACAGCCACTATGACATACTAATACACTATACAAAGCTGACACCTCAGGTAAAGTGCCCAACTTTCCTCTTGGATGGTGCAGCCCTGACATACCCTCACAGGAAAGTTAAAAGCCCTTTGAAGATTTGAACTATCCCCTTCCTGTTAGAGAATTGCCGATTAAGCAATCCCCCACAGTGGCATTTTTACTCGAGCAATTCCCCAGCATGTGTTCCAATTCCTCAAGCATGTGTACTGCAAAAAAAAAATTGTAGTACAAGAAAATCCCACTTAAACTGCTATCTGCAGTCCATCAGAATCGAAGTCTTCACAAGAGTCAGGTGCAAGGCAGGATAGACATTGCTGTGAGAAGCCCAGGTTGCATCTGCAGAGGAGTGTTAGAAGGTTTTGTGAGTGTGGAAGACAAACAAAACAAACAGGGGAGCACAGTCAACACAGGACAAAGGGAAACAAAGATCAAACAAATCGTAATCAAGCAAGCTGTGGTCAAATGCCAGGAGACTATAAACAAACCAAATTGGAGTTACCAGAAGACAGGTCAAAGTCGTTAAACAGGAATTATACTCAGATCCCAGTTACTTAAAGGAACAGTCGCCAGGATACCAAAAGCAATCACAGGCAACTGGGGGACATCCTGGATTTTGTGAACCAAAAACCTGGCCACTCTCTTGCACAAGTGAACTATACCATATGTAGGTGGCAATTTGACCTGTTATCTTCTGCTCTAGTAAAGTTGGTTAATAGTCAAATGAAAACAATGAACGTGATGTAATACCTAAGTAAATACTGCTGCACAATGCCAATGTAATAGTGGTGAAATAATACTAACATACAGTTACTTATACACAATGCTATATAAGCACTAGATGCACATTCCTAACACCATACACCATCTCATAGACCACCCCTAGACCCGCATAGCATGGCTTTTATAAAATAACTAATATGAATAATATTACATAAAAAACAATAAATTTGTATGTATTATAAATATAATTATAGCAATAGATGGAAGGTTGCTGAATTGGATTATGAACTGATTTTACTACATAGCCGCTTTTACAATTTGCATCCCATTAGTATCTATGAAGAGCTACAAACAGTGAAAACATGAAGAACTTAGTAAAGAAAACTTCTGTCCAGGTCATAAAGAAATTAATAAAACATATACATATGTAAATATTTTATTGCATAAATGTATTATTCATATGAACGTGTATTTGATATTCAGACATAGTAATTGTTATGGATTGCTGATTAAAACAAAATTATACAAAAAGTATAAATGCCTATGAAATATACATCTCCATGATGGCTATTAGTGGAAGGCTCTTAAGATGCCAACTTAGTTAGAGAGCAGGTTATATGCACCATTTTCTTTTATGCCTTTATTTTCTTGTATATTTTAATTCAAAAGGAAGAACTTTTTTGGTCTTCGTTCTAGAAAACAAACAGTGGTGCCAATTCTTGTCTATCTCTGTAGAATAGCGCAAATTTACACATAGCATGCACCACAGGGATGCCCCTAGACTTTCCACATAGCTCTCAAGTTTCCCTCTTTTGGAGGGAGAGTATCGACTTTTGACAAGTTCCTCTGCTCCTTAAATGTCCTTATTATTGTAGTGCAGCCACGCCAGCGGGCACATTCACAATTTATTTTATTGTATTTAGAAGTGTTAATCAATTTTTTTTTCAGAATAAAATAGGACACCAGAACTTTAAATAGATAAAGTTAAATAAAGTTAAAAGCGCTTTGAAGACTTGAACTCTCCCCTTCCTGTTAGAGAATTACCGATTAAGAAATCCCCCACAGTGGAATTGCTACTCAGGTGCAGGCAGTCCCCGGGTTACATACAGGAGAGGGACTGTAGGTTCATTCTTAAGATGAATTTGTATATAAGTCATAACAGGTATACTTACTACATGTGTGGTGTAGCATGCTAGCATTTTTAGTTCCATGTTCCACAGCAGCTAGTTGCTGTGGAACTACAAGTGCCAACATGCCACAGCAGCAGATGTTAAACACATATTAGCACCCATATAATTAGTACATGTGTAGTGGGGTATACTGGCACATGAAGTTCCACAAATACAAATGCCATCATGCCACACATGGCTGCTAATTAGTGCAGACTGTCTGTATAGTAAAAAAGAGATAAGAGTTAGTAGATGGGTGATAGAGAAGGGTTACATGATAGATCAAGAGATAGATATGAGAGATAGATACAGGGCCATCTTTATCATTGGGCACATAGGCCAAATTTCCCGGGGCCCACAAGTATAGGGGCCCAAAAATTGCTGTAGATGTCAATGAAAAAGAAATATACCCCATTCCTTATTTGGGTTTTGCTTATTTAAACTAACACTATAGAAGTTATGATGAGTAGTTAAATAATTGTCTATAAAATGATGAAGTTCCATTTTAAAATTGGATGGGGATGGGAGATAAGGGTGAAAGTAAAAAGTTCAAAACATTGTTTCCTTTTGCTTCTCCGTTAAAATATATTTATTTTATACAAATTTAGAAAACAAAAAACTAAAAAAAATTGTAAATATGCAAAAAAAATGCAGTATGTGGAAAAAAAAAGTTTTAACAAAAAAGTCCTGAATAACATTTTTGGGAAATATGAATTTGTTTGAAAAGGGATTGCCTCCCTCAGATCCTTCATAAATGACCTCCATCTGATCTCTTATTTCCGGCTAGAGAAAGGCCCTCTACACTCTTGGGTGGTGGCAAAGCGGGGACCACAGGGAACATCTCAACAATGTCAGGGTATAAAAGGAAATTTCCTCAGCCACAGTCATTTTGATGAATGGGTTTAACCTTTCTACTTCTTAGAAAGCAAATGAAAAAAATTTCTGAAACTGGTCGTCTGTTCGCTATGGGAGTGGAATCCTTTCCCCTGTGGTAACGCTTTGCCTGCTCCATGTCATCCAAATACTTAAATTAAGCTTCTCATTTGAGGAGGCTGAAGATATGGGAGCAGTAGCACTGAAAAGACTCAATCCCTCTTGCTCTTGGCACTGCATTGAATTAACTGTACCAATTTATTATATATTTTCGGAGTCGGTCCGTTTTATGACAACTTTGACTCCACAACTCTGGGTAAAAGGCTGCATAAAACAAACAGTGAAGTGAATAATGATTCATTTCACTGTATCCTACCTAAAGCTGCACTGTTTTAAATTTAGGTTCTAGCTCTACTTCACATCCCTGCTCTTTTCTGTCTGCTTGTCTTGCTTGGTGCTGGGTATCCTGGAGAGGATAATTCCTGTAGTTACAACTGGTTTGGACTACATATCTCAGCATGCCTTGTGCCAACAGCCTGCAATTGTTGCTTTGCTCCTGAAAGAATAGAGAGGGGGGGGGGGAGAGCTGTCACCGACCGAAGATGCACTCAGCACCAAACACTGATCAGCTGACCAGCAGAAGCAGTGGTAAGGAATAAATATATCCCAGACTTATTCACATGGTGCATTTGCGGGGCGTACTTCGGGGCATAATTACGCTGCAATACAGCCAAAGTAAGCCCAACAAATATGGTAAATTATAGCAATCATTGAGTGGTATAATTACCTGCAATTTTCCCTGGTGTACTATGCACCCACAGAAAGAAATGACATGTCACTTCTTGCCGGTGCTTACACGCCATGGACAGTGGAAGTACATGGAATCCAGACCGAAGCGCTGTTTGAAGAACGCGCTGTACTTCAAACAGCTGGAGTATAGCCACATCTAAACATACCCTTGTGTGTTCCAATGTTATGGGGCGTGACTGAGTGTATGGCGTCAGATCACTGAGCCACGCCCCATAAGTCCTCGTTTGTAACTAGAGGACAATTGTAAGTTGAAACAACATAAAACAGGCAAAAATGACAGAATACAGAAAACCAACTGAACTGCTATCAGAATCTAAGGCTCCCTCTAGGTATTTACCAGAGCCAGGAGCAAAGCAGGATAGAATTTGCTGTTAGAGGCCCAGGTTGTATTTTCCCAGGAGTGTTAGGCTATGTCTACACTGCACAGAAAAACATCCGTTTTTTCAGCGTTTTTCGTTTTCTAAAAACGCTGGAAAAACGACTGTAAAGAGATCCCATAGACTTCTATTGTAAACACATCCTGCTGTCTACACTGAGCTGCTTTATTCTGCTCGTTTCTTTTACTGCTCGCAGTTTGCAACATGTTCTAAAAAATGGCACAGCAGGGCAGAAAATTTACTACAGGAGTCTATGTAAAGCGCCGGATGTCTTTTCGCTTCTGACGCCAAAAATACGATTTTTTTTTACGGATTTTGGCGCAAGAATACGTTTTTTTTTACGGATTTTGGCACTAAAATTATTCTCTTTACAGATTGTGGCGCAAATAAAGTTATCTCACTTCTGATGCAAAAAAGACGTTTTTTTTACGGATTTGGGCTCTTAACATACATTGGCGCTAATAAAGTTATCTCGCTTCTGACGCAAAAGATACGTTTTTTTACGGATTTTGGCACCAGAATCCGTTTTTTTTACGGATTTTGGCACCAGAATCAGTTTTTTACGGATTTTGTCGCTAAAATCCTTTTCTTAACACATATTGGCGCTAATAAATTTATCTCGCTTCTGACACAAAAAATACGTTTTTTTTACGGATTTTGGCACCAGAATCTGTTTTTTTTTATAGATTTTGGCGCTAAAATCATTTTCTTAACATTATTAGCGGCAAAATATAAGAAAAGTATTTTAGTGCCAAAATCCGTAACAAAACGATTTTTGCGCCAAAATCTGTAAAAAAACCCCGTATTTTTGGCGCAGATGCGAGATAACTTTATTAGCGTCAAAATCCGTAAAAATAGACTTTAGGGCATAGTTGCCAACTTTTGAAAATGGAAAAGCAGGAGATTAAAGAGGGCGGCACGCGTAGCGCGCCGTGGCAAAAATTTGCATGGACACGCCCATCTTTTTGTGTGCCACGCCCCTTCAAAAAGCCACACCCACTCCGCCTAACTACATAATGGCTTTGGAAGAAAGCCAGGTAGATGCCCTTATAGCCAGGTAGTAGCCCCCCATAACCAGGTAGTGCCACTTACAGGCAGGTAGATGCCCCCTTGTAGCAAGGTAGATACCCCCTCTGTAGCTAGGTAGATGCCCCCCTTTGTTAGCCAGGTAGTTGCTCCCTTTGTAGCCAGGTAGTGCCCCCTTTAGTAGTCAGGTAGTTGCCCCCTTTAGTAGGCAGGTAGTTGCCCCCTTTAGTAGTTAGGTAGGTAGTGCCCCCTTTAGTAGCCAGCCAGGTAGGTAGTGCCCCCTTTAGTAGCCAGCCAGGTAGGTAGTGCCCCCTTTAGTAGCCAGCCAGGTAGTTGCCCCCTTTAGTAGCCAGCCAGGTAGTTGCCCCCTTTAGTAGCCAGCCAGGTAGTGCCCCCTTTAGTAGCCAGGTAGGTAGTGCCCCCATTGTAGCCAGCCAGGTAGTTGCCCCCATTGTAGCCAGCCAGGTATTGCCCCCATTGTAGCCAGCCAGGTAGTTGCCCCCATTGTAGCCAGCCAGGTATTGCCCCCATTGTAGCCAGCCACGTATTGCCCCCATTGTAGCCAGCCAGGTAGTTGCCCCCATTGTAGCCAGCCAGGTAGTTGCCCCATTTAGCCAGCCAGGTATTGCCCCCCTTGGAGCCAGCCAGGTAGTTGCCCCCATTGTAGCCAGCCAGGTAGTTGCCCCCATTGTAGCCAGCCAGGTAGACCCCCCATTGTAGCCAGGCAGAGCCCCCCATGTAGTTAATAAAAATAAAATAATAAATTCCACTTACCTGACCAGGCTCCTGCAGCTCCGGCCAGGCTCCTGCCCGATCTCCTCAGCGACGCAGGGGGAATGAGAGCAGCCGCGCGTCATTTCCCCTGCGCCGCTGACCTGTATGCACGGCGCGCAGCGGCGCCGGACATACACGGGGAGGAGGCAGGAGGGAGCGCTCCCTCCTGCCTCCTCCCCGCACTGCGCCCGCTTCACCCGCCCGTGGGAACGGACCGGCGGCGCCGGAGTAGCGCACCAGCGCTACTCCGGCGCCGCGGCCATTTAAAGGACCCCCGCCGCCTGCTGGCGGCGGGAGAAATGCCAACTCCCCCGGGAGGGCGGGGGGGGACCCCAAATAGCGGGACCCCCCCGCCAAAAACGGGAGAGTTGACATGTATGCTTTAAGGCCAAAATCCATAAAAAAGGGTATTTTTGGCGACAAACATGAAATAACTTTATCAGTGCCAAAATTCGTAAAAATGCAGGTCTTAGCGCCAAAATTTGTTAAAAAAAAGTCTTTTTGGCGACAAACGTGAGATAATTTTATTAGCGTCAAAATTCGTAAAAATGCAGATCTTAGCGCCAAAATCCGAAAAAACTTATTTTTGGGGACAAACGCGAGATATCTTTATTAGCGCCAAACTCCGTAAAAATGCAGATCTTAGCATCAAAATCCATTTAAAAAAATGGACTTTAGGGCCAAAATCCGTAAAAAAAACCGTATTTTTGGCGACAAACGCAAGATAACTTTATTAGCGCTAAAATACGTAAAACAACTACAAGATGACATATAAATTCAGTAATATGCTTTACATCCCCTTTTGTAGGGCGGAGTTACATCTAATGGCTTAATTTATGCATATTATTAAAAAGCAGGCTTAAAGGCCAGCAAAAAGCACTTGTAAAAAATGCGCCAAAAACATGCCAAAAAATGCAAATCGCGGCAAAAAACTGCTGTTTTTTAGCTGCTTTTGAAGGAAGTGGACAGAAAACTCAGTTTCATGAACGTTTTTAGTAATTCATTTTCAGGTCATTTTTTGTCCACTGCAGTGTAGACATAGCCTTAGAAGTCTTTGTGAGTCTGGAAGACAGACAAAACAAATAGGTTAGCATTAGCACAGGTGACACAGGACAAAGGGAAAAAAAAATCAAACGAATCGTAATCAAGCAAGCTGTGCTCAAATGCCAGGAGAGTACATATAAACCAAATTGGAGTTACCAGAAGACAGGCCAAAGTAGTAAACCAGGAATTATACTCAGAACGCAGTTACAAATAGGAACAGGAGCCAGAACACCAAAAGCAATCACAGGCAACAGGCGAACTGAGAGACGATTAGAAATACCCCATTTCAGCCACAGATTGGACACAGGTTTAGAATTTTGATTGGTTCTGTTCCAATCCCAGATGGAGATGAGGCCAGAAGGCATGAAAACCATAACCCCTAAGGCTAGGTTCACACGGCTTAACTGCGGGGCGTAATTTCGCTGGGCGGGGAGAGGAGACGTAATCCATAGTTCTCTATGAGAACTGTGAATTACCGTAATGAATGGGCCGTTTTCGGCCTGTAATTGGCGCACCGGCGCGTAATTATGGACCGAAATACGGCCCATTTTAAGCCGTGTGAACCTAGCCTTATAGCCGCAGTCAATTCCAGCCCCATTTTCAAATCTGACATGTGTTACTTAATGTGGGAATAACTTTTTCAAACTTTATTTCCTATCCTTATGTTTCAGAGACTTTTTTTTTCGTGACGCATTGTGCTTTAAGTTAGTAAAATGTTTATTTGTGCAACATAAATATGTATACTTTATGTTGTCATAATTTTTTTAATTCCTTTTTTTATGAGATTAGGAAGCTTATAAATTTAGTCAAAATTTTTCATATCTTCAAGAAAATTTGCAACACAGATGGTTTTAGATATGAAAGCAAAAAAACAAAGTTGCAGCATCCAAACAGGTGAAAAGCTTCAAGCGATGATAAAAATTATTCCTTTATTCGTCCATCATTAAAATTATAAAAAAACACAAAAAGTTTAGTGTCCACATGGAAACGTTTTGGCGATTCAGTTCGGCAATTCACACAGTGTCACATTATGAATAAGGTTTCAATTGCCGAAACGTATCAGTGTGGATGATATTCTTTTTGTGCTTTTTATCATTTTAATGATGAATGAATAAAGGAATAATTCTTAACATTGCTTGAAGCCTTTCACCTGTTTGGATGCTGGAGCTGTGTTTTATTGTTTTCATATCTACCCATGGTGTGGCTCTGTTTTGCTCCAAGACATCCACAGTTGACAACTGGTTATAGAATTCCACGGTGAGCTGGCAAAGTCGTTTATTTTCTTGTGACAGATTTTTTTTTTAAGGAATAGTCTAGTTCTGATGTGACTTTGATGGGCCTGTATGTTAGATACCCCCATAAATGAATCAATCCAAGAAATTACACCCCTTAAAGTTTTCAAAACAACATTTAGAAAGTTCGTTAACCCATTAGGTGCTTCACAAAAGTTGAAGCAAAGTGGAGGTGAAATTTTAAAATTTCACTTTTTTTTGCAGATTTTAAATTTTAATCCATTAAATTCTAAAATGCTAAAACTTAATAAACACCCCTAAAAAGATCTAATTTGGAAAAATACACCCCTTAAGGGATATATCCAGGGGCATAGCAAGTACATTGGCCCCACAGGTGTTTCACAAATCTTTTTAGCGTAAGGCTCTGAAAATGGACAATTATTTTTTTTTCAATAATATGCAGTTTTAGCTGAAAATGTTTCATTTTCAAAAGGTAATTTGGGAAACAAGTACCTCAATACTTGTTAGATAATCTCTTCCAAATTCGGCAATATCCTAAATGTGGGTGTAAACTGCTGTTTGGGTGCATGGCAGGGTGTACAAGGGAGGAAGTACTATTTAGCTTTTAGGCTAGGTTCACACGGCTTAATTGCGGGACGTGTGGCCGGGGGCGAGGCGGGAGCGGGGGTGGGAGCGGGGGCCGGCACCTCGCTGGCCCATAGACTTGCATTACCAGCGGCGCTGTAAAACTCTGGGGCAAAGCCTCTAATTTGCTGATGACATGTATTGGAAAAAAGTCTTATAATTTCATCTACTATTATATTTTGTGTGTTATTGGGGAGGCACTCTTTAAGCATTGTTTTTTGGACTTCACTTTTACAGCATTCGAATGACAACTACAATATCAATTTTATGTAGTATTTATGTCTTACTACTTTTACACTATAGAAATGCGTTGGTAAAAATTTTTATTTTTATGTCGTTATAGTCTGACTTTTTCTGTATTTGGAGCTGAATAAGGGTTTGTTTTTTTGCATATTGATTTGCTGCTTTCATTTTTACTATTATGGGGTTAATATGACGCTTTTTATCAATGATTTTATGAGGCAGGATGAACAAAATACAGAAATCCTGGTTTCTATTTTTACAGCGGTCACCATGTGGTATAAGTGATATGTTATCTTTTTTCACCAGGTCAATATAATTACAACGATACCAAATTTATATATTTTTTAAGTTTTTTTACTTTAACACAATATAAAACTTTTATTAAAAAAACAACAACAAGTTTTTGCTTCGCTTTAGTCTGAGAGCCATAACTCTTTTATTTTTCTGTGTACAGAGGCGTGTAGGGGCATGCTTTTTGTGGGATAAATAGACGTTTTATTGGTACCATTCTGGGCGGTATGACTTTTTGATCAAATTTAATGTCTTTTTTTGGGATGCAGGGTGCAGAAAATACTGAAATACTTGTAGCATTTTTATATTTTTAACAGCGTTTACCATGCAGTATACTTGACATGTTACATTTGCTCCTTGCGTCAACTGGATTACAGCGATACACAATTTATACATTTTTTTTATATGTTATAGCACGTTACAGAAGAAAAGAAGTGTTTTTATTGTGTAAAACAATATTTATGTTTAATAGCCATTGCTTTCTTTTCTTCTATATATAGAACTGTGTAAGGGTTTTTTGGAGGGACGACCTGTCATTTTCATTGATACTAATTTAACGTATATTTTACTTTTTCTATATTTTACTATGTTTATCATATGGATTAAATAATATGAGAGATTTAAAAGCTAGGTGGTTATACATGTGACAATAATAAATATGTTTGCTTGTAACATTTTTGATCTTTTTTGGGCTTTTTTAAAAATTTTACTTTTCTTTATTTTTTCCCTTTTCCCCCTGTTATTTAATTCAGCGATATATTAGATTGTTACTACAATACATAGCAGAACTGTACTGCTATGTATTGTAGCTGTCAATCACTATAAGAGGGCACAGCCGCATGTGGTGATGTCACAGGCACTCCGGAAGCCTTTATTAGACTTTCAGGTTTCAATAGATGCCATTGGCACCCACGATTGTGCCTTGGGGGTGCGATAAGAAGGGGGAGGTCCCTGTTTTCCCTTTTTTTGCCCCATCATGTTGACCGCACATCTAGGGGTAATGGCCGAAGGGGAAAAAGTAAGAGAATCGGGCTAGTGAATATACAGGGGTGCCTTCAACAATCATGGGGCTCTTTTTGTGACCTGCACGCTTTTTAAAGACAAATTCATATCAATTTGTGGGAACCCCCCCCAAACCCATGATGTTAGGACATTATTGTCGGTAAAGGGGGGAAAAAGGACAGATCAAAATTTGTAAATTTCCGTGGCTGAAAAAGGAAATTAGGTGTTTAATTTTGGGCTCATCTTATTGCTGAAAGAATCTAAAGAAAAGAAAAAAACAGCTGGGCGTAATCATACTGGATTATTTATTGGTACAAAAATACAAAAAATAGGGAATATTTTCCATTTAAGTGCACTTTGTAATACCTGAGTCAGGGGCGTAATAAAAACCAGGGCCCCATGCAAATTTTTGGGGATGGGCCCCCCCCCCCCCCCCTGCCACGACCATGTACCAGGACTTTTTAATAAGTAGTAATAAAGGGGCAAATCCCCACCAACATCTCACCACATACTGTAACCAATAAAAAACCACTATACTAAGACCAGCAGACCAATAACGCTATTACATAGGGAACCTGATTATACCACCAGAAACGCCCAAAAATTTTCCCACCACTGTGACTGAATAATAACCCTATATATTACTGACAGTACACAAAGACCAAATGTTAAAATAAAAATATAAAAATTAGTGACCTAAAATGGTAATAACCGTGTACAAGGCTCTCGACTTTTAAAACCCCCATACATGACCAATATACAGGGAACACCGTGTACACAGGCTCTGCAGACTGTAGTAAACCCCCATACAGTACCATATAAAGGTAGACACCAATGACACAGGGCCCGCAGATGTATATTACCTCCATAAGAACCCTATAGTGGTAATACAGTGTACCAGCCCCGTGCAGACATTTAAGTGATTCAGTGCAGTTTTCATCTTGGACTCACATGGAGTTTTCTGACCAAACGTTGCTTTCCCCCTTTGTTTGCTCCGGGCCGTCCGCCATCATGGTGAACATCTCCGACCCCTTTCCCTGCAGATTTTGACACAAATATTAGAATCCTGACTTTTCCCGCACCGCCCCCCTGGGTATATGGGGGGGCATTTAGCAGGCAGGGTTAGATGGATATATGGGGCCCCAAATAGGCAAGGTTTTGGTACCAATAGTGCCCCTATAGGCAGGGAGGGGGGGGGTTTTATAGTATAGGGGCCTAAAGAAACAGGGTTAGGTGGCATAGGGGGGATATAGGGAGGGTTTTGGTATAAAGGGGCCCCATATAATAGACAGGCAGGCTTGTGGGGGGATACAGGCGGGTTATGGGGTATAGGCAGATATGGGGGGTGTACAGGGAGGCATGGGGGCGTACAGGGAGGCAAGGGGCTGTAAGCGGCAGGGAGGCTATAGGGGCTGTATAGGCAGCAGGCTAAGGGGGGGTGTATAGGCAGGCGGCAGCAATAGGGGGGGTGTTTAGGCAGGCAGGCATTAGGGGGGGTGTATAGGCCGGGAGGGGAGGCATATAGGGGGGGTGTATAAGGGAGGCAGGCATATAGGGGGCTGAAAAGGCAGGCCCGGCATTTGGGGCTGTTTAGGCCCGGCAAAGGGATATTTGGGGGGGGTGTATAGGAGGGAGGCCCTATAGGGGGCTTTTAAAGGAGGCAGGGAGGCAGGCAAAAAAGGGGGCTGAAAGGGAGGCAGGCAATAGGGGGCTGTAAAGGCAGGCGGGGTTATGGGGTCTGAAAAGGCAGGCGGGCATATGGGGGGTATAGGCAGGCATAAGGGGGGTATAGGGGGAGGCATTTTTGGGGGTAAGGCAGGCCCTTGGGGGGTATAGGCAGGGATATGGGGGGGGTATAGGCGGGGATATGGGGCTATAGGGAGGCATATGGGGGGGGTTTAAAGGAGGGATTTGGGGGATAGGGGGCATAGGGGTATAGGGGAGGCATAAGAGGGGGTTAAAAGGTAGGGATATGGGGGGTATAAGGGGAGGCATATGGGGGCTATAGGGAGGTTTTGGGGGGGAAGGCAGGCATTTTGGGGGGTATAGGCAGGCATAAGGGGGCTATAAAAGCAGGGATAGGGAGGGGATTTTAAAAGGGATTTTGGGGGTATAGGGCCCGGGGTTTTGGGGGGTATAGGCAAGGAAAATGCCGCCTTTTACCCCCCCATATGCCTGCCCATACCCCCTATATGCCTTTCCCATAACCCCCCCTTATTTCCTGCCCATACCCCCTAAAGCCTGCCCAACCCCCCATATGCCTGCCTATACCCCCCAAATGCCTGCATAAAAGGGCCCCCCCAAAGCCGCCTATAAACCCCCCCTATGCCTGCCTATACCCCTCCTTTTGCCTGCCTATAAAACCCCCCTATGGCCCGCCTTTTTCCCCCCTATCCTGCCTATTTCCCCCCCCTATGCCCCCTATACCCCCATATTTTTTGCCTATAAACCCCCATATGCCTGCCTATACCCCCCATATTCCTTTTCCTATACCCCCATATGCCAAAATATGCCCCCATATGCCCGCCCAAAGTCCCCCAAAAACCCCGCCTATAGCCCCCCATTAAACCTGCCTATAAACCCCCCATATTTGCCTATAGCCCCATATGCCCGCCCATAGCCCCCCCTATGCCTGCCCTATGTAGCCCCCAAAAGCCCGCCTTTCCTATAAAGCCCCCTATATGCCCGCCTGCCTATACAGCCCCCTATATACCGTGCCTGCTATACAGCCCCCATATACCCTGCCTATACAGCCCCCCAAATGCCTTTCCCGCCTATAAAGCCCCCAAAATGCCCCTTCCGCCCATACAGCCCCCCATATACCTTTTCCGCCTATTTCAGCCCCCCATATGCCTGCCCCCCTTCCATACAGCCCCCTATATTTCCTGCCCCGCCTATACAACCCCCCATTACCTTTGCCCCTAAACAGGCCCCCCATATGCCTGCCTTCCTTTTTCAGGCCCCCCATATGCCTGCCTGCCATTCAGCCCCCCATATGCCGCCTGCCTAAAACAGCCCCCTATATACCTGGGCCCGCCTAAAACAGCCCCCCATATGCCGCCTGCCTTTACAGCCCCCTATATGTGCCTGCCTATACAGCCCCCCCAAAAGCCTTTCCCGGGCCCATACACCCCCCTATTACCTGCCCCGCCTATACCGCCCCTATATGCCTGCCTGCCCATACACCCCCTATAAACCTGCCTTCCTATACAGCCCCCCATAACCTGGCCCGCCTTACACCCCCCATATGCCCGCCCGCCTTTACAAACCCCCAAAAGCCGCCCGCCATCAGCCCCCATTTTGCCCGCCCGTAAAAGCCCCCAATGCCTGCCCGTACACAGCTTAATGCCTGCCCCTAACCCCCACGGTGCCTGTAAAAACCCCCAAAAAAGCCTTTCCTGTTTACTTAAATGGGGCCCCCCTTTTGCTACCCTTTTCCCTTCCTAAATGGCCCCCATAGCCCACCTAACCCCCCGTCAACCCGTAAGGCTTCCCATAAACAAACCCAACCCCGCCGCCTATATGGGGACAAAAAGGGTACCTTTAAAACCCTTTCCCCATTTTTTGGGGGCCCCCCTATATCCTTTCTAAAAACCCCGCCTTTCCTAAATGCACCCCTTTTAGCCAGGGGGGGAGGGGGCTGGAAAAGTCATGGGTTTTTAAAATATTTGTGTCTAAATCCCGCAAAGGACAAGGGGGGGGAAAATGTAAACCCTTTATGGGGGGGACTGGGAAACCCGGGGTCGAACCCCAAAAAAGAAAGTTAAAACCAGGTCAGAGAAACTTTACCCCGGGGGGTCCAAGATGTAACCCGCACTGTAATTTAAAAAAAATGTTTGCACGGCTGTGTACATGCAACACCCCTATATGGTCACTGTATGGGGTTATATACAGTTGCAGAGCCTGGGTACACGGGTTTCTACCACTTTTTTGGTCAAATGTAAAGGAGGTAAAAATTTCCAAATCTGCAGAGCCCGTGTACATTGGTGTTACCCAAATTTTTATGGGCCTGATATGGGGTTTAAAACAGTTGCAGAGCCTGTGTTTCACTGGTGTCTTTCACTTATGGTTTACTGTATGGTGGTTATAAAACAGTCCCGCCCGGGCCCGTTTTAAAATGGTATATACACCCTTTTTTGGGCATATATTATTATTTTAAATTTTTATTTTTATTAGACAGTATTGGTCTTTGTGTTTCTGAAACATAAAAAGTTAAAAGGGTTATTATTCAGTCACTATGTGGTGGGAATTTTGGTCGTGTTCCCCGGGGGTATAATCAGGTTTTCCCATGTAAAGCCCTTATTTGGGCTGTGGTCTTATTTTAGGGGAGATTTGATTGGTTTGCATATGAGGGAGATGATGGGAGGTATTTGCCCCTTGTATTAAATCACATTACCCTAACAGCATGTCCTGGTACAAGGGTCGGGGCCCAGGGGGGGGGGGGGGGGCACCCAAAAAAATTTTTCCCTATGGGGCCCGGGCTTCTCTATTTTAACCCCCTATCAAACCCCCTAACTCTGGGGGAAATGGGGGTTAAAGTTTTGGGGACAAAACCCTAACCAGGGGGTTTAACAATTTTTTAGGTGTTTCCTAGGGTTCGGGTTGAACTTAGGGTTAGAGTCTAATTTATGCTGTTTTTTATGCCAAAATTCAGTTCTGGCAGACCCAAATTGAATCACTGGAATTCAGGTTAATTTTGTATTTTACTTGAAAGAAACAAAATTACCCCGAAATTTTTTTAACCCACAGTTTCAACCTTCTCAATTTCCCAAGCCCTTTCCCGAGTGATGTCTTCCAAAAACGTCCTGCTTGTTCAGGTTTTACACAAAGCTTGCTCTGATGATTTGCATCCTATTTTGTCAACACTTTTGCTGACTGTTTTGAATAACAACCTGCAGAATTGTAAATGCATCCCTGGGATGTGATACACACTGTGTGTGCTGCTTATAGGCATGTCATTAATGTCTATATTTGTCTCTCAATATGGTTTACATGTATTAGTTAAATAATTAATGCCTTTGGTGCCACCTTGTGGCCTTTGTTTGTAAGGTTTCACAAATGTTTATTGTTTCCTGCTTCAGAGGAAGTTCTTTTGAATTATGGGTAGAAGAAACTCATTATTACCTCATGTCTGCACAGAGAAGAGATCATCAGCCATGTTATCTTACCCTTGTTGCAGCATAGCTGGTAAGCAGTAAGATTGTAAAAATGTCTAGCCATATCTAGCTTCATAAGTACTGCCAGTACAGTTAAGAACTTGTTATATGCAGTTATGACAGATTATACTGTGCTGTTATTCAGATTGACCTGGACATGTTATGCATCATGTAAAGTTTAGTGTATTTGTACTTTGCACACTGTTTTTATGTTTGTTACAAACAGCCTATGTATATTCTAATGTACATTTTTGTTTGTCCTTCAGTTTTACCCTAATCCTATGTCATGATAATAAAGCTACAGACTTCAAACACAGTCGTAATTATTGACAAGTAGGAAGGCGTTAAGCTGCCTGACGAGCTCCACATAGACCCCAGGGGTACGTGAAATGGGGGCAGGACATTGTGAATAACAATCAATGTAAAATACTAGAAGTTATGTAATGTATTTACAAAGGTAGCCAACTAATTAAGTAGAAAATTACATTAATAGTTAATATAGAGCTTGCTGTCACCCCTATGGATGAAAACTTTTTTTCTAGTGGTGTCTATGCTATTTTACACAGTCTTCTAGAATAGACTCTAAAACACTGCAGTCTACAGATAGTGTCTCTGGTTTGTAAGAAAACCCAAGTCCTGTTTTAAATGGAACCTGTTACTTCGCTTATGCTGCCCTTGCTATGGACTGCTTATGCCAGTGACTGACATGCTGTCTCTCATTCTGGAAAACACAGTATTTTCAGAGCATTTACTACTGAAATTCGGTAACTTGCAGCCTTCTCTACCAGGAATGAGTCCATTGTGGGTGATGTTAGTCCCACCTACACAACACCTACACAACACTGGTGCGTGGGCGAGGTTAATGCCTGCTTAAAGGGGTTTTGCTACCATGTAATGTTGACGTGGGAACCTCCAAAATGGGTATTTAATCACTTTTCTAAATATGTGTGATTAAAAAAAGTGAAAACTCTGAGAGCTACAGCATTTCTCCATCCCCCTAAGTTACCTCAAAGCTTTCCCTAGTCACGACCCAGGAGCTGACAGGCCGCGCTTGCGTGAAACACTTCTTATCTGATGACAGGCAAAATGAATGAGCTTTTAAGGCACCGGGTACACAATGCAGTATGAGGCTGTCTTGCTGTATTGAGAATCCACTCTTGTACTGTTTATTATTTCACTTAAGTTTTGAGACGCTCCCTTGGATTCCTCACTCCTCACTCACCCCCCTCCCTCTCTCCCCTGCAGCTTCATGACTCAGGATGATTTGTTTATATCCTGCTCCCATGCTGACAGGAGGTAGGTAACTGCCGTCTTGGCAAATCCCCTTTAAGAATTTAAGTGGACTCATCTCTGGCAGAGCAGGCTGCAAGATACTGGATTTGAGTAGTAAATGTACTGTGTAACTATGTAAATATTTCTGTCACTAAGTGACAATTTCCCTTTAAAGATCTAAAAAGGTTTGGCCTTTAATGTAGCAGGGTAGACACCTATAGGTGGTACCAGAGCGACATTTTGTACCTTCTTGAAATGCACTAATTTGGATTAGTATCTGTTTGAACTGAGTAAGTTAGCTCCACCAGTTTTTACATTTTGTAGACCACTTTCCTGAATTTATGGTTTGTTTAGGTAGTGCTGAATATTTATTTGAAGAAGGGTCAGTAGCGGCATCATTCCTTGAAGATGTATTAATGTGCAGGCCCACATCTGCTGCGGAGATCTGACAATGTAAGCTATTCATTGCCAGGAAGGACAAACTGTTCTGCATTTGGCTTTATAACTAGCTGGTAAAACATACTTAATGGATAGCAATGTCAGTGTTTGCTGTTAAAATGAATGTAGTGACCTGTCACTTGCAGGCACTCTATGCACTCTGTGGATAGTGTCACACATTTGTATTACTTTGGAATAATAGCCCGTTAAATAAACATCAATGGTGCATGTTCAGGCAGGCAGAAAATATCTGCTGAAAAAAAGTCTAAGGACCATGGTAGGCATCATTACATAATCATATACAAGGTATATCATGTGCAAATACATATTTATGGGCAAGTGGTGTCTGTGTGTTAGTACAGCATATGTCCCAAGCAGCGATGAGGGATATATATTTTTAGTATAATATTTAAAATTTATATTTTTTTTATATATATAAAATAATATAAAAATATATATAGTATATATATATATATATATATTAATATATATATATATATATATATTATAATATATATATATTAAAATATATGTAATGTGTATAATGTGTTATGTATCTTTTGGAAAGTTTTGTGTCAGCCCCTATGCCAGCAAGGGTTAGGCTATGTTCACACGGTCAAATTTCGGCGCGCATTTTAAGTCATATTTGCGATCTAATACGAGCGAGATGTGCGCCGAAATTACGGTAATCATAGAGAACTATGGATTACGCCCGGGGAGTTAAGTGACATGTCACTTATTCGCGGCACAAATAATGACAGTCTATGGGGCTGCCACCACCACCCTCCGCATCGCGGGACTACGCGTCGATCAGCGTGACTCCCAAACACCCGGCACAATTGTGGGGCGTAATGTACGCCCCGCAATTACGCCGTTTGAACATAGCCTAAAGCTTCTAGTCTCCTAAAGCACCTCACACCACATTTTAACACCTAGCTCCTGATTGGTCAAGGGGGTGGAGAGGTCTCATGCCAAAAGTGGCAGTTACAGGCAAAGAGTTCAGTTGGGCTGTGTCTAGAGAGTGGTGGGGTGACAAGCAGCATGTGATCCAAAGACGATCGGCCCTGGACCTTGGTCCAGAGGAGAACAAAGCCAATATTTGCTTCTCATCCTGGAGATCACCAACCAAACAGCACCTAGAGGTGGGAGTCCTGCCAGCTAGAGGATAAAGAGACTCATACTAGAGTGGAAATCCCTGAAGAGCAAGGTAAAGAATATTCCCTCTTCAGAGTTGGTTTTTAGTATGCCTCCAGCCTAACCCATACAACTTGCCACTAAGCGGTCCCTGGTCACATGGGGTTAAGGCTAAGGCAGTGTTCACATGGCTTATTCAAGCCGTAACTGCGGGACGGATTTCGCCCGCAGTTACGGCTTGAATAAGGGGCGGAACGGGGGCGGGAGGGGGCACGGCGAGGGAGCTGCCCGCCGGCCCCATAGACATTGCATTATTCACGAAGCATACGTGCCGTAAATAATGTGCATGTCACTTTCTCCTCCCTCGGTGGATTCGCCGAGTGGAGAGGAGCGACGGAATCCACAGTTCTCTATGAGAACTGTGGATTACTGTAGTTACTGGGACGGATTGGAGCCGTACTGCAGTGCAAATACGGCGCGCAGTACGGATCCAATCAGTCCCAAAATAAGCCGTGTGAACGAGGCCTAAAGCTCCTGTAGAAGTCATTTTACTCATCAGTGTGCCCATGAGGT
The DNA here is from genome assembly GCA_025379985.1 of Phyllomedusa bahiana. Lineage (NCBI taxonomy): Eukaryota > Metazoa > Chordata > Amphibia > Anura > Hylidae > Phyllomedusa > Phyllomedusa bahiana. Next base: position 158,905 of record JAODAL010003720.1, read on the forward strand.
GGGATCAACCATCCTTACTGTAGACTCAGAGAAGGAAGAAATGTATTTACTGAAAGAGGCTCTAGCAGGTTTAACACAAAATCTACAGGCAGTGAAGAGGATTAATATCAGCCCAAGAAAAAGTGTGTCCCGGGGAATCTGAGGAGTAGAACTCCCATCATCTCTCCTCAGCACCTGCAGTGTTTCCCCTATTTGGTTGTGTGTGACACCAGAGGAGTAAGTGAGGTTAAGAGGAATGGCCACAATGACATAAGTTTAATCCCTCCCAGCTACTCCTCTGCTCTCCTTGGTTCATCACCTATAATTATACATACAGTGACGAAAATAAATATTTGATACACTGGCGATCTTGCAATTTTTCCTACCTAGAAGGAATGGAGGAGTCTGTAATTTTTATCATAGGCACACTTCAACTATGAGAGACAGAATCTAAAACAAATCCTGAAAATCACATTGTATGATTTTTAGATAATGAATTTGCATTTTATTACATGAAATAAGTATCTGATACAATAGAAAAACAGAAGTTAATATTTGGTACAGAAACCTTTGTCAGACATTTTCTCTAGTTATTGACCAAGCTTGCACACACTGCAGCAGGGATTTTGGCCCACTCCTCCAAACAGATATTACAGATTTCAGGGCTGTCATTGGTTATATTGAGTTTCAGCTCCCTCAAAAGATTTTCGGTTGGGTTCAGGTCTGGAGACACGGTAGGCCACTCCATGACCTTGAAATGCTTCTTACGGAGCCACTTTTTAGTTGCCCTGACTGTGTGTTTTGGGTCATTGTCATGCTGGAAGACCCATCTTTAATGCTCTTACTGTGGGAAGGAGGTTGTTGGCCAAAATTCTGCCATACATGGCCCCACTCATTCATCCTCCCTTCAATACGATGCAGTCAACCTGTCCCCATTGCAGAAAAGCAAACCCAAAGTATTTTTCCATCCCCATGCTTCACGGTTGGGACGGTGTTATTGGTGTTGTATTCATCCTACTGCGTCCTCCAAACACAGTGAGTGAAGTTGATACCAAAAAGTTTTATTTTGGTGTCATCTGACCACATGACCTTTCCCCTCTCAATCATCCAGATTTTCATTGGGAAACTTCAAGTAGACCTGGACATGTGCTGGCGGGAGCACAGGACTTTGCGTGCCCTGCAGGATCTTAATCCATGAAGGTGAGGGTATTACTAACAGTAATCATTAAGACTGTGGTTCCAGCTATATTCTGGTCATTGATTGGGTCCTCCAGGGTAGTTTTGAGCTGATTCCTGAGCTTTCTCAGAATCATCCTTACCCCATGAGGCGAGACCTTGCATGAAGCCCCAGACCGAGGAACATTGACAGTCATCTTCTTTTTCTTCCATTTTCTAATAATTGCGCCAACAGTTGTTGCCTTCTCACAAAGCTGCTTGCCTATTGTCCTATAGCCCATCCCAGCCTTGTGTAAGTCTACAATCTTGTCCCTGGTGTCCTTAGACAGCTTGTTGGTCTGGGCCAAGGTGGAGAGGTTGGAGTGTGATTGAGTGTGTGGACATTTGTCTTTTATTTTTTTTATAATTGTGTTTTTATTAAAAAAAAAAATTCTAATAAAATGATACATACAGAATATGTGGTTAATTACAGCACAGAAAAGCTAAAATATCCAAGTACAGAGTGCAACAATATCGTATAATGATTGCGTACAAAACATAAGAATAAGGCATGTCTTATTTGTATTGGGAAACCCCCATTGAGAGGCTTTAAAAGCCCCAAAAAAAAGGCACCCATTTTCAGTGGGGTAACCTCTCAAAAAAAGTTTTCAAAGGGAAAATACAATAAAAACAGAGAGTAATACCAAAGGGGTTTTTGCTTGCACTAGACATACTTTTACAAACCCAACATAGAAACCCAAACAAAAAAGACATGGAGAAAGCACAATTTGGGAAAGGAGGAAGAAAGGGGTGGGGGGTGGGATTTTTCAGGAATCTTAAGGGGAACTGCGAGGACCAGTATTTTAAATCAGGGCTCCCAGAATTTCGTCAATTAAAAAGGGGTCCGGGTTATCCCTGAGGGGAAAGAGAAGTGAGGCTTTTTAAAGCGCCGGTTTTTTCACAAATCCCCCGTTTTCAAATCATGAAGCGACGGTGGTTTTTTTGTTGCCTCCCAAAAAGGCCCAAAACAAACATTTAGCAAACCGTTTGAAAGGGGGGAGAATTAAATTTTGGGTTTCCCCGTGGTCCCCTTTCGGGGGCCCTTTAGAAGGGAAGGGTTTAAAGGGGTCTATAGGAATCCCCTTTACCCGGGAAAACATTTTGGATGACACTCCTTTAAACCCTGAGACCAATTTTCTTCTGAATGAGGGGGGAAATCCCAAAAAAATTTTGAAAATGAGGGGAGCCGGAGTGGGGGCCCCCCACCGGGGCCCAACAAAACCCCCCCGCAAAGTTCGGGAAATTTAAAATTAAAAAAGCAATTCTTTGGGGGATGGTACCCAAAAGCATTTTAAATTTTTTATTGGTTTTCTTTTGTGACGGTTGAATGTCGGGGAAAAATTTTGGCCGGCCATTGTGCCAGATGTTTTTTGCCCCCATAGATAAAAGGGAAATTATTTAAACCCCAAAAAAGGCCCTTCCCCCTTGTTCATTTATGGAAGGTAAAAATTTAAAAAATTTCCCTTTGGGGGGATCAAATTAAAAAAAGCGGAAAAAAAAGCCCATGATTAAGGGCCCTTGGGGGAACCAACCTTAATTTCAACCCAAAACCTTTTAAAAGGGTAGTTTTTGGGGGGGGGAGAGGGGTTTTCACCTCCCGTTTAAAAAAATTTTGCATCAAGTGTTTTTATCTTCAGGTTTGGGGAACGGGACATAAGGGGAGATTGGAACCCCCATCTCGCCCGGGCCCATGGAAAAGGTATGAAATCCCTGGTCCGAAAAATTGGGGCAATGCCGCCAAAAAATAAAAAGGTATTTTGATTTCCCCTTGGGGGGAACGAATTTCAATTTTGGGACAGCTAAACTGGCAGGGGGGCTGTAAAGGAATGAGGGCCAAAAGGGTACAGGGGGGAAGCCAAAAGGGGGCCAGGGTTTTGGCATGTCTTCCATATGGATTGGGGGTTTAAATTTCTATTGGGGCCCCAAAAAAAACTCCCAAAGGGTAAATTAAAACCCCTTTTTCCCATGCCAGAGAAACATATTGGGGTGGAAAGGGGGCTTAAACCAAAATTTTCCCATTTCCATTCCATTTTGGGTATAAAAGGCCCGGGAAAAAGGGGGGACCATGCGGTAAAAACCCCGCAGATGATCACCCAATAATTTTCAAAAATTTCCCGGGGCGGGCCCAAAAACCCCCCTTTTCTTTATCCCTTTTGCAACACTCCCTTGGCTACTTGTTGGGACGAACCAATTTAGCCCCCATTCTTTAAAAATTGCCCGCCTGCCCCAAAGGGTTTTCAATACCCCAAAAGGTTTCTGCCCCCCCCGGAAAGACTCCCCAAAAGAGGTATTTGAAGTTTTTGGGGGAATCTATCCCTTTTGAACCCCGGGCTAAAAGCGGGGCCAAAAAAGGGAGGAATTTGGGGGGGGGATTTGAGTGCCCCTTTGTACAGTAAGAAACCCCCAAGTTCCGGAAAAGGGGGGGAAATTGGGCCCTTTATTATGGGTTTTTGTAAAATTTGAAAATTTAGGCCCAAAACCCCAAAATTTTTTGAGCGAAGAATCCCGCCCCCTTTTGGGATTTTGAACTGGTTTTTTAAAGTGCCCTTTTTGGGGGATCAGGTCCCCCCAATTTAAGGGGAAAAAACCCCAGTTTTTTTAGGTTTTTTCACCCTTGAAAACCGGGGTAGCCTCCCCAAATTCCTCCAAGAAGGGGCCCTTCAAACCAGAAAAGAAAGTGCTAAAGGGGGTAAATTTGGAAAAAGAGCATGTCAAAAAGCAAAACATAGAATTTTGAAGTCCCTGTTTTCTAACCTGGACCCCAAAGATGGAGGGGAGGGAAAATGAAAATTGGCGGGCCAAGGGGGTTTTTTACATAAATTTTGAAGAGTAAGGGGGAAAAAAGGACAAGGCCCCGACGCGTGCCATTATAGATTTTGAAAAAGGCCCTGGTGGGGCACATGGGGAAACTTTTAAAACGAAGCAGGACGGGGATGAGTAAAGGCCAAAAAATAGCTTGTTTGAAAAAAATGGGCCCCCTATGCCAAAAACTTAAGGGGTTTTTCCAAAAAAAAAGGGGCCAAACCGAGGCGGGGCCCAAAGGGCCCCCCCTTTTCCCCCGTGAAAAAGGCTGAGCACAGCGGCCCCTTTTCAGTTGAGGTTGATAACCTCGGGTAATAATTTAAAAGGCCCGTCCCGGTATTGTCCCCCCCCCTTGGAAAGGCAAAGGGAAAAAATCCCACTTGGTCTTTTAAGGGACCCCAACTGCGGGGGGCCCGGTTTTGCCCGCCATGTTTCCAAATTTTTTGAATAAAATTTTTATGGGCCGAATTTTAAAAGGGGAATGGGCCTGTAATTTGCAAAAGTCCGCTGGGTTTTTACCCGGTTTTTTAGGTATATGGGTGGGGGTTAAAAAAATGAGCCTAAAACCTGGGATGAAAATTTTTTGGGGCACCCCCCCAAAAAAAACCCATTGAAAAACTGGGAAGCATTTTGAGGCATCAATTCAAGGGAAAAGGTTTTTAAAACGATTATGGGAAAAATCGTCTTTGGGGCCCGGGGCCCTTTTTTTCCGGGTTTGGGAAATTTTTTTGATAAACTCCCGACAATTCTTCACCCCCCCGATGGGGACATTAAGCGCCCGCCATCGCTTCCTCAAAAAGAGACGGGGGAAAGGGGGGCATTTTTGGCAAAAAATCCTTTTTAAATTGCGCTTTAAAAAGCCCCGGGGGGGAAATTCCCAGGTGAGGATCCCTTTGGGGAAGGAGGTATTTGCTTAAACAAAAAGAAATTTTTTTAAAAAAATCTCCCCCCATAGTTTAAAAGGGGCATAAAGTTTTTGCGTACCAAAACACACATCTCAAAACCTGGGGGGATTGAACCAAAACCCCAAAGTTTGGGGGCATTTAAACATTAAAATTTTTTTCATTTTGGGACCCCTGTAGGGGAGCCCCCGGAAAGGAAATTTCCCAAAAAAAGAAACCCCCGAGAGTTTTTAGGTCCGAATTTTTAAACAAAACCCGAAAAGGCAATTCGCCCAGAAAGAAATTGCCCCCCCTCCCGCTTTTTTTTCCGGCCACGGGGGGCAAGAAACCACAAAAAGGGGGAAAATATTTTTTTTAAAAATTTAATGAAACCCCCAAAGTCAGGAAAGGGTTTTCCTGAAAAAAAGACAATAAAAGGCCCTTTAAACGCGCTAACCCCTGTGAAAAAATAGGCGAAAAGCTTCCCCATTAAAATATTCAGGGCCCTTTTGGCATCAATAGTAAAAACGTTTAAACCCTGGGCAAAACAGGGGGGGGAAAGGGGGAAGGGAAAACTAGGGAAAAAACCCGGGAAAACCCGACAAGGGGGCACAGAAAAAAAAAATTTTAAAAAAATTTAAAAACTAATCAGGTTTTTAAAATACCCAAATTTTGGAATTGAAGTTAAAAAAAATAAGTAGGTCCCTTTGGGGGGGGGAATTTAGAAAAGGGGGTCAAAAAGAAGGGTTCCCCAAAACCCGAAACCCCCCAAAAAAAAACTCGAGGAAGGAACCAAATGGGAGTCTCCCCCCCCTTCCCCCTTTAAAACCCCTACCCCCGGAAAGGGCCCCATCCCAAAAGTCCCCGGGGCCCCAAACTCCAATGTTTTGTTGGACCAAAAAAAGGCCCTCCTTGCCCCAAAGGGTTAAAAAAAAGGGGGGCAAGGGAACGTTAAAATTTTTCCCAAACTGCAATTTGGGGGAACAGTGGGTCAGATAGTGCACACGGTGAGAAAAAGGGGGAAAAAAAACCAATAAAACCGCTCCAAAAAATGTTTTTAATATCAATAGAGGGTTTTTAATACCCCTGACCAAGAAAAACCCCTTTTTTGGCGAGAACTACGTAATTATGCCCACTTAATCATTCATTCCCCAAAAACAGAGAGCCCCATAAAGGGGGACCTTATACCAACAGTCCCGGAAAAAAATGCTGGCTTTTCACATTAGCGGGGTGGGGGGAGAGGGGAGTGTCTCCCTGCCCGAGTTTTAGCTGCGATTTGTCCCCCTTCTGGGTTTTCGGCAACCGCCACGGTTGGGAACGGTTTGGGGTGGAGAGGGGGCTTTCCCGGGCCCAGTCAAAGGATTGTGGAACGGGTATCTGTAGGGGGGTCGCAGAACGTTGTATTTTCCTGGGGTTCCTTTAGCAAAATTGAACGACCCTTCCCCTTTTGAGCTGTGAGGGCAAACGAAAAAACTCCCCTCTTTTTCGGTAAAAGGGTGTTCCTTGATATATTGCTTTTGGGGTTCAGGAGGCCCTTTTTTGTGGGGGAAACCCCGGAAAAGGGCCCCGGGAAAAGTTGGGGTTGGGGATACCTTTCGAATTCCCCGCGAGCGCTTTGGGCCCCCCCTTTAACAAAGAAAAGTTCTTTAAGTGTGAAGTCGTGGACGGCCCGCAAAATTAAAGTCTCGAGAAAGGGGGTGAGGCAAAAACCCTTTGGGGGTGAAGGGCGCGGTTGGGGCCCGGGCTTGTTTTAAAAAAGGAAAGTAGCTGCTTTCCCCAGGACTTTCATTTAAAAATGGTTGACAGTTAAAATGGGTATCTCACCAAAACACCGGGCTCAGGGGGGCCCCCGGGAACCCCAATGTTGTTTCGGCGCCCCCCCGTTAAACTAAAATCCCTTCCCCAAAAGACGCCCCATTTTTCCCTTTTTCCCGATGGTTGGGGCGACCATTGGAGGGGGGATTTTCGATAGGTAAATTTTGGGGGTACTTTCTTGATCCTCATCGAGTACATCCACTCTTTCCACTAACAGATGTCCCGGGCGTTTTAGAGGGGAATCCCCCTGCTTTCAGGCCCCCTTTTGACCTCAATATTAGAGTTTTAAAGTCCCCCCTTGTTTTGGGAAATATTAAGATAATTTGGCCACTGGGGCAGTGGGGGTGGTTTCGAATATAAAGGCCTTTTTTTGGGCCCTGCTGGGAAAGCAGGGGCGCGGGGGGCCCGTGCATGAGACTCGGTTTTTTGGGGAAACCAGAAGGAAAAAGGCCCCTGGGAAACTTCCTGGGGAAACTAGGCCCCCAGAGGAGGGGGTGAGGGGGAAGAAATGCTCTGAGACCCTTTAAAATGAGCGGGGGGGGTCAAGGCCTGGGTTTTGTTCCCCCTGGTGTCTGCAAGGGTTGGTATATGGCTTTGGGGGCAGGTGGATTTCCCGAGCCATTTAGGCCCGGGTTTTGGGGTAAGGGAGGGCCACCGGGACCCTCCTGCCCTTTTGGGGAAAACCCCGGTGGGGAAATTTTGGGGGCTAGGGGAAACCCAAAGGGGCCCCGGTTCTGCGGGAAAGGGGGTCCCTGTTATAAGGGAGGGCCCTTTCATGCAGGGTGCCCGAGGGAGGGGGGTCGGCAACCCCCAAAATTTTAACACTGAATTTTTGGGGGGGCCCCCCTTTTTACCTTTTAGGGTTGATTCCTTTCGCCTTTCCCCTCCCCAAAAAGGCAGGGTGAGGGTTATGGGATGCGCCGGATCCCGGGGTTTTTTCCGGGGGTGCGTCAGTCAAGATTTGGGCCTCCTCCCTGGTTTTCCCGGAGCCAGGGCCGGGGGGGGCAGGCTTTACGGGGCTTGACTTTTTTTCCCCCGGGGTGCGCCTGGTGGGGATAACCCGGAAAATAAAAAGAGGCATTTCCCCCTTTCGGGTTGCTTTCCCTTTCCCGGGAGTTTTAAGGGTTTCTTAAGGGCCCCCTTTTTCGCCCGCCGCGGGCTTCCCGTTTTGAAGAAAGGGAAAAATTGGCCCCTGGGGGTGAGGAGACCGGGGTTATCCCCCCCCCTGGGAAAGGGAAGCTGTCCCTTTGTTGTTTTTCGGGGTCGGAGGTTTCAAAGGGGGGGCCAGATGAGGTTTTTCCTGGGGGGTTGTCGCTACTTTTCCCCCATCTTTTTTTTTCGTTTGGAGCAGACGGGCAAACGAAAAAAGGGGGCCTTTGGGCCCTGGGGGGTCACCTAGTGTGCGGCCAAACCCTGGGGCCCTCCGGACAAAGCCCCCCCATTTTTTCTTTTATTCAAAGGGAACAAATTTTAAAAAATGCAATTAATAAGGGTACATTAAGGGAAAAAAAACACAATGAAACTCCCAGCAATTTAAAAACTTCTGTCCATTTTGAACCAGCAAATTTATTGTGGGAAACAATTTCTCTTGCGGTTGTGCAAATGGAACAGGCAACAGGAAGAAATGATAGGCAATTAGCAAGTCAACCCCTATAAAGGAGTGGTTCTGCAATTGATTACTACAGACCATTTATATGTTCTCTTCATTTTTTTTTGGTCATTTTTGGAGGAGCAGTGCCAGAGCCCTGCAAAATTACCTCCAACAGGCCACTAATATCCATGTGTCTGCTCAAGCTGTCAGAAACAGACTCCATGAGTGTGGTAGGAGGGCCCAATGTCCACAAGTCAGTGTTGGGCTTATGGTCCAACACTGTGCAGGGCAATTAACATTTGACAGAGAATGCCAAGATTGGCAGATTTGACACTGGCACCCTGTGCTCCTCACAGATGAGAGCAGGTTCACACTGAGCACATGTGACAGACATGACAGAGTCTGGAGACACCATGGAGAAAGTTCTGCTGCCTGCAACATCCTCCAGTATGATGGTTTTGGCAGTGGGTCAGTAATGGTGTGGGGAGGCATTTCTTTAGAGAACCACATAGCCCTCCATCCAAGGGCGTAACTACTGGGATAGCAGACATAGCACCTGCCCCGGGGCCCGTGACCATAGGGGGCCCGGCGCAGCAGCCGACACGTCCGCTACCCCGGTAGTTCTGCTCCTGCGGCCGCCTGACGTGAGCATACCAGTTTCCTGCCTGCGGACGCGGAGCTGTGGGGCCTGGCGCTTCCTGCCTCTGAATGCCTGGGCCCTTCGGCCCGAGTGCTCAGAGGCAGGACTGGCCGGTACTAGCAGAGCAGAGCTCTGCTAATCAGCCTATGCCGGCCCATAGTGCTGACGTGGGCTGCGCGATGACGTCACATCATCGCGTGGCCAGCGCCGAGCACAAACTGGCCGGCCGGCTGCACGGAACATAGAGGGAGCGAGAGACAGGTGAGTAAGTGCTTTATTTATTTATTTTAACATTAATGGAGCCCCCTGCCTGCCTATATGAACCCCCCGCCTGCCTATATGAACCCCCCTGCCTGCCTATATGAACAGCCCCCCTGCCTGCCTATATGAACAGCCCCCCTGCCTGCCTATATGAACCCCCCCTGCCTGCCTCTATGAACCCCCCGCCTGCCTCTATGACTACCCCCCGCCTGCCTCTATGAACCCCCCGTATGACTCTATGACCCCCCTGCCTGCCTGCCTCTATGCCCCCCGCCTGCCTCTATGAACCCTCCTGTCTGCCTGCCTATATGAACCCTCCTGTCTGCCATG